>RJWJ010016159.1:0-34959 GCA_004363605.1 Indri indri
GAAGGACAATCTTGAGTGGGATGAGTGTGACATGAAATAAGTCATTTTACCCAGAGTTATATTTTCATCCATAAAGTGAATGGGGAGGGGGATGGGGCAAGATGGAAATTAAATTAATTACTTTTCAAACGTACATTGCTTTTTTAAACAGTTGGTTTGTAAATTGAAAAATTAATCCTTACTTTATGTGTGAGCTCATCTGGGATTTTGAAATAGCCTCCTGGTGCACATCTGCACACAGACCAATCCTAAACCATGGACTAGAATTTGGAGTAAAATCATCTCCAGACAAGAGCCAGGACGAATGAGAGATGAAAGGCCCAAGAAGCAGTGAGAATAGATGAAATGAACCCTCACTGCTGATATCAGAATTAGGAAAGAGTTATGATGAGGCTGAGTTTGAAAGAGAACTGCAAAATGTTAAAATGCCCAAGGTGGGTCCATCATGTACTCTTCTCTCTCCCTGCAAGCTGTCTCTGAGAAGTCTCCTCCATTCTAAGCATTCAAGTTCCCAACAAGCCAATGGCTTCCAAACTTGCATCTATCCAATATCTTGCTTCTGATCCCCAGACCTCTCTACCCTCCAACACCCCCTTCTCCTGTGTATCTTCTTTAGACGCAAATTTTTGCTAAACTAATGGCTCTGTCTCTAGCTATCCTCTGCCTTACAAATAAAAGCTCTTTCATTCTAAGAACTGTAATGGGCTGGCATTTGTATCTGAGACTAAAAATAACCCCCTACTAAACTGCCTGAGATGTGGTTTCCTGAGAACCTGCAGGCCTCGGGAATGAAAATCAGAGAGCGATCCAATTGCCACCAACACTTAACCAGGGAAAACTGCCATTTGCATCTGCACTCCTGATCAGCAGTGGCTGCAAATAAATCATTGGCCCATTCAAACGGGAACCCAGGCACAGATTGAAAGCTCGAGTGGAGGTGGATTTGAAAAGAGGAATGAAAAGGACAGAGCTCTGGAAATTGGGAGAAATGAGTCCACGTCACTGTCAAGATGGAAGGGTGGGCAACACATTCTCACGTGTCTAACCCTAAGTGGATTTAAATTTCATCAACAACTCCTCTAGTTCAAGCTAACTGTAAGAAGGTTGGGAAATGCAGAGAATTCCCTGCCATGTTTTTGGAGCATTCCTGTGTCTGCCCCAATATCTCCCATTTTCTGCTGAACTAAAAGCCCTTTTTCTTTCTCAAGAAATGTGGAAAGGGTACTCACCATTAAATTGGAACTAACCAATGAGGGCATGTGTGCACAGAGGGAAGTAAAACTCAGTGGAAATCAACCAGGGGGAGGGGGGAGGAAGGCAGGGCAAAAACCCACCTAATGGGCACAATGGACAGTATTTGGGTGATGGGCACGCCTATAGCTGGGACTCAAGCATTACAAAAGTGCCCTGTGCAACCTAAAACATTTGTACCCCCTTAATATTTTGAAATTTAAAAAAGAAAGGAATGTGGGAAAGGAAGAAAAGGAGAAGAAAGGGATATATCTTTATTTATTCTCTCATTTTTCTACTAATCAGCTTCCTAACTCTCCAACTTGAACTCCCTACCTGACCCCAACTCAAATACGGCAGGTGGCATTGGCTTCTTTAGGGATCATCCAGATATGCCGCCCTCCTTTTCAGAAACTTAGGGGTTGACATTTGTCAAAAATAAAACAACCCTCTTGATCATTACAGACTTGGGGTCTTGGTTTGAGGACAAATGAGGATAGCATTGAGAACAAAGAAAGGCAAATAGTTAAAGGTAAGTATTTAAACATATCGATTGACACGTACTCTGCACCTAGATTCTTTACATTTAACATTCATTACAGCAGTCCAAGTTCCAGGCACCTTATAATGGACACATTTGCAAGCTACAGCATGACACAAAGAGCATTTATGAAGTGAGAGAGCACAAATCCCTCCTGAGAATCACAAAATGTAGAGAACCACCCTCCCTCTTCAAAAAATACAACTACAGAGCACAAGAATAAGTATCAAACATATGGATAGATGATGGGGAACTAGTCTCCAGAAGATTAAGAAAGTGATCCTAAGGCAGGCGGCAAACGCAGGAAGCACAGGGCTCTTTGGTTTTTACTGCATTTATGTACCCAGAGAAAGGTGATTTGGCAGCTCTTGTCATCTGCCTTACAAGGGTCTGTGTGAGCTGACTGGTAAGAAACAGAGTTGCACACACCACCTTCATAGTAACATTACTTACCCTCTCTCATAGAATAAGAATAGAATTCCTCCCCACCACAAACCTCAAAAGAGATCTGGCACCAAATTCGCCTACCTGCTCTCTCTGTCACCACCCAAATCCTCAGAGGCCCTCACAGATTTAACTTCCTCCACAATCTCAGATGCCATTTTTTGAAGTAATTCATAGGATAATGCACACAAGCACAAGACAAAAAGGCAAGTCTTCATTTCTTTCCTCTTTCCTCCCTTCCTCCCTTCCCTCATTTCTTCTGTCCCTCTTTTCTTTACACTTTGCTATGTTCTACCTTCCTTCCTTCCCTCTCTCTTTCCTTCCTTCAACAAATTATTTATTGATAGCCTAACATGTGGACAGACATAACTCTTTAATTTAGAAAATAAGACTTTACTACATGCAATATAAGAGTAAAAAGCACTTGCTCCCAGGTAGACAGGGACAAATACTTTGAGAGAGGCAGAATCCAGCTGCAGTTGGATACTTCTGCCCAACCACCTGAGCAAAACATATTGTGGCCTGGGTCCTTGTCTTTGACAGATAATCCTGTGTAAGATTTGGGGCATGAAGACAGCATGCACCCACAGGGGTAAGTATATTACATAAACAATGTCTTACTTTCAATATCTGCAATACACCCGGAGTAGAGTTTTGAAAGTTCATTCTTATTTAGGACCTAGAGACAGGTTATTTCTGCTTAACTCTCTTCACTCCTTCCTTCCTCCCCGATGTCAGTCTCTTACATGGCTCTTCTCTCTGGACCTGAAGCTTTGTTGAGGATTGAGCCCTATTCTTTGGCTTCATATTCCCCTCAGGCTCTATATTGACGTGGAAAGCACAAAATACCCATTTGTTTTATTACACTATCTTCATTACTGCTGCACCTTATCTTGACTACTCCATTCCATTCAAATAGACACACCAACATCTCATCAGTTCCCTGCATGTAACACACAACCATTTTTGGTGCTCCATAATCTCCCCTCCCAACAAAGCAAAAACAAAAAACAAACAAAAATTCCAAATCACTATATCTCCCTTTGTGGAAGAACTATGAATAGAATATGTTTGTCATCTTTGAATTCTTAAAATAGTCTTTATAATTATATATAAGTAGTTCACACGAAATCAAAAACCATAGGTAATTTTGGTTTTAGATTAATGATTGCCACTCAAAAATTTTAGTCTTTGTGGGTAACCTGCCCTACTGTGTGCTCCTGGGTCCCAGGCATGAGAGGAAAAATTTGGGTTTACATATCTGATCAGTGTCCTCAAGAAACCCAGGGAAGTTTCTCGGTTGTAGCTTTCGAGTTTGGGCAAGCCATACATTTACACGTTGGGAAGCATTTTAACATTTGATTCTTTGCTGCAGAGATGCAAGCTGTACCTCTCTCCCTTTGGTGGCCACATGTCCCAATGTTTCCTGCCAGCACAGATTTAAAAATATTGTCTACTTATTCTTCCCTCATGAGAATGTTGGTGGCTATCAATCAGATCTTTCTATCTTTGTCCCAGTCTTCTCTCCTCACTCCTTCCTCTATCTCTTTCCCCAGATTTCTAGGTAATAGAAAAGTATCCAGTGTTCCTGGGAAATGAGAAAACAAGTGGACTCCCCAAGGCCCCTCTGCCTCCTGGTACCGACTAGCTCAACCCCCAGCAACCTCACCCTCTCTAGGAAGATCTTCCCAGTCCCGGGGGTGACACAATAGAGTTTTGAAATCTCCTCTCCCCCAAAATCATCTTAATCCAGGTTTATTCAATAAACCAGATTCTATGAGGTGTCATGAGGGATAACATCTCTTTCCATCATTGCCTTTGTTTTTACTGTTCAAGAGCTCCTTTCTCCAGCCATGAGCAACCTTCCAGGTAGAGCCCGTGGTTTTCCAGATATGTTATAAATTAAAACAGTGTTATTTTCAGATAAAAGAAAAAAAAAAGTTCAGTCCTATTTTAATCAAAACTATTATCTCCCATCTCATTTAAAGGTTCTCTCCTCTCTCCAGCCAGGCTTGAGCCATAGAGCTCCACTGCAGTTCCAGCAAAAAACCATTCTTTTATTTTATCTCACCTCATATTATCTTATCTGATTTGCTTTCCTCACCCTTCTTTCACTACTTGCTCTACTGTTGCCAGTTCCTGGAAGGGGTTGTGGAGAGGAAGTAAGCAGCATAGGGAGTAACTTAGCTAGTGGTGACGTGATGTGATGTGGCTACTCAATGCCCTCTGGCAGACATGTGCCCCAATACTGACTGTCACAAGGCAGAATAATGCCCCCAAGATGTCCACCTCCTAAGGTTTAAAACTTGGGATGGAGAGGATTTCGGATTATCCACCTGGGCCCAGTCTACTCCAAAGGGCCTTTATGAGAGGGAGGCAGGAAGGTCAGAGTCAGAGAAGTAACGTAGCAGTGGAATTGGAGGTCACAGTGATGCCATGGCTGGCTGGGAGCTGCCAACCAAGGAGTGAGGGCAGCTGGAAAAGCTGGAAGGGGCAAGAAAGGGGACTCTCTGGGGAGCTCCCAGAAGGAATGTAACCCTGCCAACACCCTCATCACGGCACAGCAGCACTCTTGTTTGACTTCTGTCCTCCCTCTAGAACTATAAGGTAATAAATTTGTGTTGTTTTACATTGTTAAATTTGTGGTACTTTTTTATAGCAGCCATAGAAAACTGATAACACTGACTCCCTCAGGAGACACTTCGTGGGTTTTCCAGAGCTCCCATAGCAGGATCCTTGGCATGCATCTTTCTTAAAAGCAGTGTTTCTCAACCAGGGATGATGTTTGCCCTCCAGGGGGAACTTGATAAGTTCTAGAGACATCCAAAATTATCATGACTGGAGGAATGGCACTAGCATCTAGTGGGTAAAGGCCAGAGATGCTGCTAAAAATCTTACAAGGCACATGAAGCCCCCACAATAAAAAACTGTCTGGTCCAAAATGCCAACAGTGCTAAGGTTGAAAACGCCTTTTCTAAAACAGACAACTCTTTGACTTCTTACAAATTTCTTTCCTGTCCAACAATCAGCTGCCTTTGAGAGGATCCTTGCAAAATAACTTGAGGCTGGTTAACTTCAACAGTGCGTACCTGGAAGAGAAAGCATTACCCTTTTTTGTTCCTCCAAACACTAAAATGTCAGGCAGCCCACACACATTTATTTTTTTTTTAACTCTGCCACCAGAGGAAGAGCCAGGAAATCCCTTGCCTTTAGGTACCACCAGGCAAGAGTCAGGCATCAATCTCCAGATTGATCTTGCTCTCCAAAACAAGGGCAGTCACTCTCAACTAGGGGCAATTTTGTCCCCCAGGGGACATTTGGTAATGTCTGGAAACATTTCTGGTTGGCGGAACTTGGGGAGAGCAAGGGGGAAGGGGAATTTGTGCTGACATCTAGTGGGTAGAGGCCAGGGATGCTGCTAAACATCCTACAGGGCACAGAACAGCTCCCGACAACAAAGATTTATCCAGCACAAAACATCAGTGATGCTGAGGCTGAGAAACCTGGCCCAAGGAGATCCATGTTAGGCTCTCCAAGAACTTTCCTGTGCTCTGCTCAGGCAGCAACATAGGGAAGCCTGTGAGCCAGGAGCTGGTTCTACCAAGTGTCATAACTCTGCCAGTGCTTCTCTGGATGCTCCCAACCTTACTTGTCTTTGTGGAGGAGGGGGAAAGAGAGCATTCTAGAGGAAGGGATAGGAAAAGCTGCTCTCCTCTTATGCAAATTCCCTTTGAAGAATCCTCTCTCTTATGTAGGTCAGAAGTGGGAGATAAATTTGGGATCCTCTCTCTAGGTTCTTTAGATTAAGTGGCCACTTATCACTAATTGTATTCGACTTGGATGGTTTAGCAAAACCTTCAAGAGCCCCACTTAATTACCTGATTATTTACCTTTCTTAAGACATCTAGGGCACTGTTAGGGCTTGGAGATTTCCCAGTTAACTAATTCTGCCAGGAAGTTTTGTAGGCCAACATTTTCATCAAATAATGATGACTTTTATTTCCTAAAAGTATCTTTCACACATGTCTGTAGAACTGAAGTACATAGGACACACTCTGTGCATGTATCAGAGAAAGGCTGTATACAAACAAAAGAGAGAACTAAGAGCAGAGCGGAGTTTGTGTGCTTTACCCAGTCGTTATTCCAACAAATATTCCCCTTAAATGTTACCTTCTTACCGAAAGCTTCTCTGACCACAGTGACTAAAATCACCCCACTGCTACCCCATGCCCTCTTTCTCTTCCTTCCCTCACTCTATCACCTACTTTTTGAGGAACTGCTGGAGCTGCTTTCCAAAGTGGCTGCACCACTTTAAGTTCCCACCAGCAATGCATGAGGGTTTCAGTTTCTCCACATCCTTGTCAACACTTGTCATTGTCTTTTACATTTTTATCATCCTAGTGAGTGTGAAGTGGTATCTCATTGTGGTTTTGATTTGCATTTCCCTAATGACTAATGATGCTAAGCATTTTTTCATGTGCTTATTGGCCATTTGTATATCTTCTTTGGAAAAATATTCAAATCCTTTGCCCATTTTTTAATTAGGCTTTCTTTTATTGTTTGGTAAGAGTTCTTTATATATTTTGGATACTAGACTCCCATCAGTTATATGATTTGTAAATACTTTCTCCCATTATGTGGGTTGTGTTTTCACTTTTGTGATAGAGCCCTTTGAAGCACAAAAGTTTTTCATTTTGATGGGGCCCAATTTACCTATTTTTCCTTCATTGCTTGTGCTTTAGGTATCTTATCTAAAAATATCATTACCTAATACAAGGTCACAAAGATTAACACCTATGTTCTCGTATATTTAAGGCCTTGATCTATTTTGAGTTAATTTTTGTATATGGCGTGACATAGAGATCTAAACCCATTCTTTTGCATGTGGCTATTCAGTTCTAGCACCATTTTGAAAACTATTTCTTCCCCTATTGACACCCTTGTCGA
Organism: Indri indri; assembly: GCA_004363605.1. NCBI lineage: Eukaryota > Metazoa > Chordata > Mammalia > Primates > Indriidae > Indri > Indri indri. Next base: position 7,163 of record RJWJ010016159.1, read on the forward strand.
AAGTGAATACTTAATTTCTTTATGACACTTATCATTAACCAAAATTATATCATTTACTTGTTTATTATTGCCCTTCCCAAATTTTCTGACTGCCCTTCCTCTCACCCACCGACCCACCCACCCCACACACATACAAATTCAACTGTACATTTTATGAAGACATAAACTTGTCTCATTCACGGTTTATCTCCAGGGGCATTAGTGGGCACATAATAAATATTTGCTGAATGAATGAATAAAGGAGACTCCAGTTTTGTTGAGGAACAATGTCCATTGTATGTGTCTATACCCAAGTGCAGATAATTATTTAGCATAAAAAGATTGCTGAATACCGCCTAAGTGAGATTTTATAACCATTTCCTGAATTGGATGAGAAAAGCTTAGGCAAGTAATTACCAATTGGAAAAAGAAAAGGAAAAAAAGGATAGCAGAGAACTTTAATATTAGTATTATAGAAATCCAAATGCAAGTGTAAAGAGACTATCTGAGAGTTCTTACTTGATACTCCAGTAATGACCCCAATAGGTGTGTGGCCTTAGGCAATTCCCTTCACTTCTGAAGGCCTCATCCCACTCACCTCGACATGGAGAGCTCCCGTGCTACCCAGGCTCTCAGGTCACTTGCAGCACCAGTATTCTATTATTCTGATGATTTGGATTCTTTAGAAACAGGCTCTGCTGTCAACTAAAGTTAATCTACTTAGGGAATATAGTTTTTATTTGCAATTTACCTTGCAAAAATAAATACTAACTAATGTGTTAATAAAAAGGATGCTAGATTAAGAGACAATGAGTTACCTCATGAAAACTGTCTGAAATAACTCTGACTGTATCAAGAATCAGAGATCTCACTAATAGGGTCGGTAAGGCTCTTAGCCAATTGCTTAAAGTGGAAGAGGGTTTTCAAATGTTTCCCCAGGAGGCTCCTATTTAGAAAGAAAGAGTATGACTGCTCACTAGTGGGCGAATTAAAGAATTGCTCTATTTTCCAAGATGAACTTGTAAGCTCCACCTTGTGGTAAAAACTGTTAACTAAGCTCTAGAGTGATCACATAATCCATTGCCTGTGCAAGACATGCATTGAAGAGGTCATTCAAAACTCCAGAGTCTACAGAAGACACAGACATAAATGTCTATGGGTGACCATGGCAGAAACTTAAAAAAAAAAAAAAAGCCAATTTCCAGGAAAATAATCCCTTTGTTTTTCTGAACGCTGCCTGCAACCATACCACATACTGTATATGCGTATGGTAGTGAAGATTTTATCTCAAATTCAAACTTGAAATGATTTCACGGTTTGTTCACTTTTTCTTCAGTACCAACATGTCTTTTTTAAATCTTGTGTCAAGTTGCAGTATGAACACAGAATTCAGCCTTGACTAGGAGCCATTAACTAGGAGTGATATTTAGTTTTACTTAGTTTATTACTGGAAGACCGATGTTCAAAAACGTAGGTATTGGCCAGGCGTGATGGCTCACACCTGTAATCCTAGCACTCTGGGAGGCTGAGGCAAGAGATTTCTTGAGCTCAGGAGTTCGAGACCAGCCTGAGCAAGAATGAGACCCCCGTCTCTACTATAAATAGAAAGAAATTAGCCAAACAACTAAAAATAGAAAAAATTAGACAGGCACGGTGGCACATGCCTGTAGTCCCAGCTACTTGGGAGGCTGAGGCAGGAGGATTGCTTGAGCCCAGGAGTGTGAGGTTGCTGTGAGCTAGGCTGCCACCACGGCACTCTAGCCCAGGCAACAGAGCAAGACTCTGTCTCAAAAAAAAAAAAAAAAGGTAGGTATTTTAAAACTTGAGTGTTTGCACAGTTGTTAAGACATTTGTAGGAGTTCGATGTTCCAGTGTCACTGTACTAAATTTCTAATCCTATGTCACACCACGGATCATCTTTCACACTGTAAGTAGAAATCGACTAAGGTGCACTGAACAATCGGAGTTTATCGTCACAAAGTCTGAAATCAATAAGCTATTTGGGGAAGCCAGTTTTCAGTGTATTGAAATTTTCATCTAGATTTCAGGCCATCAGTTATATTTCTAGAAACTAATTCTAACACAGAAAAGAGGACCAAATAACTCTATGCCAGATAGGTTTCCCCGTGACATTTTATATCTATTCGTGGATGCCTTTGCAGAGAAATATTCAGTTTTTGTCAACCCAAAAGGCCAATCATATGATAACAGTTTTTGCTGCTTAGCCTAAGCAAAGCTTTTTTTCTCTCTGATGATGCAAATAAGTTCATTTCTTCCATCAGTTTGATAATGTTCCTTTGCATTCTGCTGTGACTAAGCCACCCACCCTCTGTGTAGTGAGCAGACTGCCATGTTGCATGTCCAGTTCATCACACAGTGCATCCAATGCTCTGTGCCTGAAGCCCTACAAGGAGGTACAGCTTACGATAGTGAGCACTGTGTCCATAACGTCTTCAGTTTTTAACTCCTAGCACAAAGCAATGTCTGCTAAATAATGCAAATGAGTAGGTGAAAAGCCTGTGTCCTTACATAACTTGCCACATGGAACTCAAGATTTATTGTGAGTCCAATAGTAACGCCATCCACCCCAGGAACATCATCCTACAGGCACACAAATCTACTGCATTGTATTGTTCAAAAGTTTCCTCTATTCACAAAAACTAATTTTTAATCACTTCATGGTGTCGTGTCTGTCATGGGCCCACTGTCCAAATATTTTCAGTCATATAAAAATTCTCAACCCCATGATGATTAATAGAACTAATTATCACATCTACGCATTACTAAATATGTATTAATATCTTCAGCTGCAATAGCAAATGTCACCATTTTAAAATGTTTTCACCCGATTTTTCTTTTAATTTCTTAGCCATATTTCCATTGCACTGAGGAACAGTATTTCTGGTTACATTTACATTGGCATCTGCTTATATCTTTTCAGGACACACAATTTCTGCTACATTCAGTAGATTCTCTTTTACAACATGCTATCTGTGAAGAATTTGATGTCCCAAGCAGATTTTTCATTTAAATACACGACTGTTTGTTCTATAAACAACCAAGACAAACCTTGTTGACATTTCAATTCTCTCTTCAGCCCATTAGGTTTTGATCACACATCTTTTCCAGGTCCCCGATCTTTGTTCTTACAGTGGTTTGTTTCATAATGGCATTCAGTCTGTTTTCTTTAATTACATTCTTTGCCAAATAAGCACATAGGAATGATCTTCAATTTATGAAGTGGAACATATGAACTTCTCAGTCTACCTTCTTTTTCCTACTTTTCATAGAGATATGAGTGCAAGAAATATGCTACTTTTCTAACACTATATGGTGGGTGTGACTTCCACCAGCCAAAAACTCAGTTCTGCAAAATATTATAATTATTGTCTATAATTCAACCTCTGGATCTGGTGTCCTTCCACCTGACGAAGGACATCTTAGTCTTCTTCGGGAAGTCATTCAGCCAATTCCACAGTATAGCGAGTGCCACTTTTCCTATTACTCCAGAATTAACCCTAGAGCCCCTACTATAAACTACAAGGGTAACTGCCCCCAGAGGGCAGTCATTCTCAATGCTTCTCTGCTCCATATAAGAACCACAATGGGTAACTTCGTAAATGCCAATGCTTAGCTTTAGCTTTTCTTTAGAACAATTATTTGGAATCGTAGGACATGGGTATGGGTGCTTTTTAAAAACCCTTCAGGTCATTCAGGTAATTCTAGTATGTGCACAGGGTTAAGAAGGACAGATCTAAAGAAAGCAGCCAATAACTGAGGCCAGATACCTGCCTGCAAAGCTTAAAAAGAGGTGGCAGTACCCACCCTGCTGCAACCGCCACGATTCTAGCAGCAAGCTTGCACCGAAGTCTGTATACATAAAAAGATTAGCAAAAGGAGATAAGGGGCAGGTTGTGGCAGTGACAGTAGTGACGGGCGCCAGAGCGAAGAGTTGCTACAGAGCCCTCTCAGGAACTCACACTTTGTCCTCACATGACAGCCAACATATGGAGGCCTGGCACCCAGAAGGCATGGATGGCCAGATGGTGCTGGCCAGGGGAGCAGCAGCACCCACGCGAGAGTATGTTTGCAACAGCAGCCAAGGAAATAGAGAGACTCTGCCACCTGTCACCTCTCCCACACCAGCCAGGGCTTGAAGGGGGAGAGATAGTGTCTCAGGGCCCAGCCCAACCCCTCCAATGCAACCAGATGAGGTCTCAGCTTAAACTGTGCTAGCAGAAAGGGAGAAGATAAGATTTAAACTAAATATGAAACTAAACTGGACTAAGCATTAACAACCAAAAAAAGATTAGAAAATTTGAAACCTGCTCAAGATATCATCGTTGGATGGGGAAGGAAGATTCAGTGGCACAGAGCTGATTGAGCGCTATTATTGAAGAAATATTGTGTTTATCCTCCTCACTGAGTGGACACCTCTTCATAACTAATTATACTTTAATGTTTTCTCAGTCATACCAGGCTTAAACACTGTTGTTACTAGATTTTCTCAGGATTTCTCCTTTCTGTCTTCCTTGAGGGGACATCTCTGCTCCTTGGAGGTCACACAGACACTTGGTGTGGGGGTGGGGTACAGAGTCTATCCCATGGCCACTCTTCTGACCTTACATCATCTTCAGCTCACATGTCCACACTTTATCTGAACCCACACTTGCAATCTCTCCTTGACATGGCTGTCAGAACCCTTAGCAGAATCCACTGGCTCCCTTAGCAGATCCCAAACCCTCTTTGTGGGCACAGGAGGGGTTAGCAGCTCTCCCAAGGGTGGATGGGCTGCGGGAGGTTCAGGGGCTCTCTTGCAGCCCTGTTTGCCTTTGACATCTGCGTGCAGGCGTGAGCAGCGAGCCAAGAGGTGAAAGCCAGCTCTTCCCTGCCTCCTCCTCTCTCATTCCTCTCCAATGGGAAAAGCATTTTTTAGTCTACATGGTGGTGGTCGAAAGAGAAGAAAAAGAAAAATGTTCCCCCTGACCATGCCTTCTCCCAAATCTATTCTATACTACACTTGCACCAAAGCTTTTGAACTTAACAGCTAAGAATTTGAAAGTTTTGTTCTTTAGGGACCCCATGAGAGCTTCCCTAAAGTAGAGATGCCTCCATTCTAGCTTCCCAAATGAGGGAATATCATGGAATTAAAAATGAATTGGCCCCACATCACTACAAACATGGCCCTGTAAGTGGCTCGGAGTTGGTGGCCTGGACCACCAGCCTGCCTGGGGCCTCAGCTCCTGTCCCACACCCCCAGGCCGCTCCCCTCTCACCAACCCCCTCTGCTCTTGCCTCTTAAAATTAGAGAAAAACATGAATAAAAACCAATAGAAAACGGTACCAGGACAATGGAAATCAACAGTTACGTGCAAGAAATTTAGAGAGGTATTATTCCCTACAAACTTGCACATGGTGGGACAAAACAAACCAAAGGACCAGTTTGGTGCTTTAGAATATGTGAAAGTTGCTGACAAATCTTGCTCTCCTCAATCAGAGAACTAACAGAAGTTAACAAGTCTCTTACAGGAAATGCAGAACTTGTCAATTAATCTTACTCTCTCCAGTTTCTGGCTATTATGAACAAAGCCACTGTGAGCATTCTTCTACAAATCTCTGTGTTGACATAAGTTTTAATTGCTATAAACAATGCTTTCTTAACTTTGCAATCTACTGCTTTGCCTGGTGCTTTTTCTCTACAAATATGATCTTATAACACAAGACATTTTTATAATAATAATAATAAATCTCTGACTTCTTTATGTTAAATAAGGTAAATTTAGGATAGGGAAATCCATTTTTATAACCCCTCCATTTATGACACACCAGAAAGTGGCAACTGGTGTTCAGCTTGGGTGTCAAGAAGACACTAGAAATTGGTGGGTACTGACAACAAACTGAAAAGTATATGCCTTGTTCAAAATGGGCAGCCACTACTCAGCTTCAAGCAATTCACCATGCAAACCCGATATTGCCAAATCCTCTTATTTCTCAAAAGAAGACAGATGTTTTTGTGTGCATGTATGTAATCTTCTAAATTTAAATGGTGGCCAATAAAACAAAAAAAAAAGTTAAGCACTCATGAACTAATGCTGTCCAGTGTATTAGACAATGCAAGATAAAACACAAGTGCAGGCCAAACTTGGCCCAAGGCTCTTTGATTTCTAGCTAAGACTTCGGTTCTCAATCCTGGCTATGAACAACATGACCTTTTAGCTTTTTAAAACAAGAACGTGCCTGAGCCTATCCCAGATTCTGAATTAGTAGATTTGGGATGAGTCCTGGGCATTTATATATATTTTTGAAATGCCAGAGTTCATTCTGGTTCACAGCCAGACTTAAGAAGTAGGAAATTAAATTTCAAGTTACAGTGTCTTATCGCATTTCCCAACTTCAACGCCATGTTCAGAACACTCTGAATTCTCCCCAGGCTCACTTTGACTGATTCTGAATTCAAATAGTCATATGGACCTCAGTAAGTTGTCATTGCGACACAGAAACACCCTCACACAATGAAAATGGGGAGTTATGGAGACTTTCTTGTTCCCGATTAACTCAAATATCATCCAATTTGGGCTTTTCTGTACCCTATTTGAGGACATTATAATAGCAGACCTTTCTGGAAGAAACTCAATTCTAAATAAAAGATGTTTACATATGAGCTGGTGGGAATTTATTATTCACAAACATAATAACCATCAAAGGAAAAACCTGTCCCAAAATAAGAGGGACAAGAAAATAAGTGGGGAAGGCAGATAAAAGAAACTGTATGTGTTTTCACAGATAATTAAGCAGGCAATGGAAATCTTGTGAGACAAATAAAAAGGCTCTGGGGACACTAAGATTCCTAACCTGGGATTCTTGCCCTGTCAGGTGAATATGGACTTAAAGCAAATAAGGTAGGAGGGTGCTGTGCTAGAAACCTGTCTCAAATTTCCAGCAAGCTCCTGAAAGCCCAAGACAAATGGTTCTTTATGAAAAATGGAGACAGAGCCAGTAACCAGATCCTCCCATGATTTGCATGTCAAGCCTCTAACTTGCAGTCATATGACAAGCAAATGGAGAAAAACTGGAAATAACCATTAACTAGAGGGGGACAGAATTACAATAACATTGAGTGAGGGTCAGAAGACTGCAGAGCAGTTACCAGTTCTTGGTGTAGAAATCTGAAAGTCAAGGTCGAAGAGAATGGCAGTGTTGAACATAGATGCCGCAGATAAAGACGCAGCCAAGTTAAAGAACACCTTCACCTTGGTGGTCTCTGGAATAGAATGCATCACTGGCACCGTTGGCAATGGCTTCATTACAGCCATCTATGGGGCTAAGTGGGTCAGGGCCAAAAGACTCCCGACTGCGGACTGCATTCTGTTGATGCTGAGCTTTTCCAGGCTTTTGCTACAGCTTTGGATGATGCTGGAGAATATCTGCAGTCTACTATTCCCATCCACTTACAACCAAAACCCAGTGTATTCACTCTTCAGAGTCACCGTCACGTTTCTGAACTATGCCAACCTCTGGTTTGCCACCTGGCTCAATGTCTTCTATTGTCTTAGAGTCGTAAACTTTACTCACCCTTTGTTCTTCATGATGAAGAGGAAAATCCTAGTGCTGCTGCCTTGGCTTCTGAGGCTGTCAGTGTTGTTTTCCTTATGCTTCAGCATTCCTTTCTATAAAAATGTCTTCAACGTGTACATGAATAGTTCCATTCCTATCCCCTCCTCCAACTCCACTGAGAAGAATATCTTCTTTGAGACCAATATGAGGAAGCTGAGTGTCTTCTATAGCCTAGGGATCTTCATTCCTTTGATCATATTCATCCAGGCAGCCACCCTGCTGATCCTCTCTCTCAAGAGACACATCCTGCGCATGGAAGGCAATGCCACCGGCTCCAGGGACCCCAGCATGGAGGCTCATGTGGGCGCCATCAAGAGCACCAGCTACTTTCTCATTCTCTACATTTTCAATGCAGTTGCTCTCTTTCTTTCCCTGTCCAGCATCTTTGATATTTACAGTCCCTGGAATATTCTGTGCAAAATCATCATGGCTGCCTACCCTGCTGGCCACTCCTTGCAACTGATCTTGGGAAACCCTGGGATGAGAAGAGCCTGGAAGCAGTTTCAGCACTGAGTTCGTCCTTTCCTAAGAAGACAGACTTTGTGACTGGGACCGAGGGGACCTAGTCCCATCAGCTCTGCCTTTGCCTCATCTAGACTTCTCTTTTCACTCATCTTTTCTCCCCCAAATTTGTTTGGATACTTCTCAGGTAACTGGATTCTTCCTTAAGTGTGAAGCTAAATTTTTAACTTGATATTCTAAGCAGAAGTAACTAAGCAACACAATGGTGGACTTATGAAAGCTCCTTCATCTATGCTCATTCATATCCTGCCCTGAGCTCTTTTCCAATTTCTCCTCCCCTTGAGTCTTAAGGAGAGGGTGACCAGACAGCTCCATTTGGCTGGCCTGGGATGATCGCTGTTTGTTGTCTGTTGTCAATTGAGCACCTCTAATTTTCAAGGATGTCTTGGTCTGGATAAGAAATTATATGGTAACCCCATTTAAGACACCCTAGTAATCCACAGTTAGGGAAAGGAGGGCCAGTGAAGAAGAGCCCAGCATGCAGTCCAATAGGTAGAAGGGAAACCAGAGTAGCTACAGAGAAAAGGGATTTTGGAAAGAAAGGCTGCCTAAAGTTATCAAGTGTTGCAGAGGTTTCAAGGGAAGTAAAGGGTGAAGAAAAAGGCTTTGGATTTGACTAAAAGGAGGCCATGTATACTATTAGTGGAGTGACAACGTGACATCTAGATTCAAGGAGTTTCTGGAGAAGGTAATACAAAAAGCAAGGGAGTATGTAAAAAGCAATAATTTAGGGAAGTTGTTTGGAGATAAAAATAAGACATAGGATGGCAGGTGGACACGTGGTTGGTCAACTGAATGCCTTATTTCTCCAAGTGGAAGAAAGTGAACAGGAAGCAGAAAGAGAAAAGAAAGAGGCCAGAGTAAGTGAACATGGGTTTTGCTCTGCTCCTGACTCTGTGGCAATGCAAGTGGCACCTGGGCCTCTGGCTTTACCAGTTCTGGGTTACCTGGAAGTAAATAATGGGGCAAGAGCAGGTTACCTGGGAGTGGCCACTAGAGAAGAAGGAAAACATTATTCTTTGTTGTCACTCTTCAGGATGATTCTATCAGCATTGTCTCAAAGGGTTGTTCACAAAATAAGACACCCCACTCCTTGGATATCCAGGAACTCAAAAGTTAGGAATTTGTGTTTTTCTTTTATTGGGTATTTTGTAAGTCACAATTACCAAGGAAAACATAAAAAGAATGCTATTGAAAGGACCAAGTTTAGATAGCTCCCAAATCAAAGTGTATGGTCAGCAGCAAAGTATAAATTCTGAGCTCCTGGGCTCTCAAGCATATATCATATTTATCAGAGGAAATTCCTTACATCCACAATTGCAAAAAATCACACACACACATACGCACACACTCACATACACACACTCACATAAATCCCTTTATAGTTCAGAGAGTTTAGTACTTATTTAACCAGAAAGTAAAAGATGTACAAAAGCGCGCACTTTTGATAGCTCTCTTAAGTGATATTTATTTATGTTGCTATTTCAGACTGGCATAGTTGTTATAATAAGACAAATTAGATTTTGAAGTTTTATTCCAATTCCTAAGGAATAGAGAAATGTATATTTTCATCCAAATAATATATGCTGATAAAAAGGCTTATGTACCCACTAAAGGTACTATAAAGCATCCCTCCCCCCAAAAAAAACAGAAAATTGATTTAAAGTTACCATTACATTAACATGAACCATGCCAGGATAACAAAACGTATAAGCCCTCTCTTTGCTTATTAGGAAGAAATAGATCTCATTGTTTGCAAGGGCCTAAGGCAGCAAGTAGAGAGCTACCATGGGCTTCAGGGCTGAGAACATCCTTATCAAAACTGTATGTTGCCCTGCCTTCAGCTAGACCAAATTCTCTCCAATTCTTTTTTTCTTTATGTAAAATTTAACTAAGTATCCAGAAAGAACCAGAATACCTGGTCTTCAAATTGGTTCGCTTTAGACAGAAATCAGAAGTCCCAAATGAAGACAAAAATTGGACTCTGCTGGGCTAAAGTTCATAACGAAATGCAAAGCCAGGCTTGGTGTTGTCTCAGTGTCTTTACTGGTACCCACCTTGCAAACTCTACTTGATCTCCCTCTCCCACCCACCAGGGGAGGCTAAAGTTACAGTGTGAAGGACTCCTTTACCCACAAAGTCACTCTGGGTATCATCTACCGTATGGAGCAGCTCAGGAGATTCTGGTTGCCAGGGGCTTCCAATCTGGCAGGCCCAGGGCAGAGGCAGGGTGTCTGCCTTCTCTCCCCATACCTGCTCAAGTCTTTGCAGATGACAGCTAGACTGGTAGCCAGGGCCAATCTAAGGGCTGTGCCTTGAGGGCCACCAGATTGTCCCACATCCAACATCATCTTCTTCCAACTATTTCAGTGTCTGCTAAAATTCCATTGCAGTTCCCATTTTTCTTTGAATTTACTCTACAGGAAATATCTTCTCTTGTCCTCTCAAGTATATTTTACTTTGTGCACTAAGGCAGAGAAACAACTATTTAATAAGGAAAAGAAACGACAAGTTGATCAACCTAAACAAGTCTTGTGTTGGGGGAGAGAAACCAAGGACAGACATCAAGTGCAATCATGGAAGGAGAGGAAGAGACACTGAGAGGGTACCCACCCTCATCCTTCCTGTGTTTCCTCCTCCCCTCTGGATACAAGTGAAGCCTTTAGAGGAGAGGTAAGAGGACATTAGTTTTTTATATTGGAGAAGCTGCAATGTGATTCAAAGGATCAGTAGGTTGGATTTGGCCCCAAGCTGCAGTTTGCAGACCCTATACTGAGTGTGTTCTCCAGCCCCAGGAGGCAGAGGATGCCCCAAATCCCAGTTACACTTCACTGTAAACCAGGGATATTTATCGTGACAACTTTGCCATGTTTTGACCATTGCAATGTCCACAATATTTTGTCACTTTCAATTTCTCCACCTTGTCGCCACCCCTTTGCAATCCTTAAAACACAATCCCTTAGTTCTTTGTAAAAAAAGCAAACAAATGACAAATAAACAAATAAAAAACTAATGTCCTAGTCTCCTATCTTCCACCTACCGAGGACAGACACAGGGCCCAAAACTTGTTTCTATCTAAACCTTTGAAAGAGATCACCTTGAAGCTACTCGCTCAATAACATGGAGTAAAAAGTGGTAAATGGGCTCCTATAGAGTCCTTAGGAATGTCTGAAGACTGTAGCTTTGAAGTAGTGCTGTCCCTCTAAACCATCTCTGCCAAGGCTGAACACCAGGCTGTGGTGCTCTTCATGGATCTGACCTGGCATGGCAATGTTTGTATTTTTGTGTCCTTTTAGATGACTACGTAACAGGCTGGTTTATTGTATGACAATGGGAAAGGCCTAGAGTCAGTGTAGCACATGAAAGGAACCTACACTTTGGTGTCAAAGATCTAGAATTCAGTCCACACTATAGATGATCTTAGGAAAGTCACTAAACCTCTCTGAGCCTCAGTTTCCCTGTCTGGAAAGCAGAGACAATCATAACACCCACTTTGCAGGGTTGCTGTGAAGCTCAAGGGAAATAATATATGTATGTAATAAAATATAAACTACCATACAAAGATTAGTGTATTGATTCTTTCAACAAATATGTATTCATTAATTCTAAGACCAACTCAACCAAAAATTTCACCCTCTAAGAGTGAATGGTTTAGGAAGTAGCAGCTGATTAAATTACAATGTGGGAAATACTTCCATGAGGCCTATGTACTGTGAGGTCAGCACTGTACCTTAAACCTCAAATGTTCACAGTTAAAGCTCCTACCCTCTTAAAAATTTTTAAAATCTTGATCTGCCTCTTTTAGCTCCTTTCCCATGAGGAGGGGAGAACTCAGGGCAGAATCTTTTTCTCTCAGCCTTAGTGGGCCAGTTAGGAGAGATTGGGGCTGAGAGAAAAAGAAATTTTCCACTAAGCATCCTTAGAGATCTCCAACTGAGCCTGAGAATGCAAAACAGAAAGGGTCCCATTACATCCACCCTCCCTAGGGAAAGCTGCTATTTGCATCTCCTGCCTAGAGCCCTTGGAGACTACAAATAAATCCATGGTTTATTCAAACCAGTTGCTGGATAATACATTATGGCTGGTGTCCTGAACACAGCTGGGATTGTGAGTGATGGAAATTCTTGGCAGGGAGGGCGTGGCAGTGTGACTCTTGGAACAGAGCAAGACCCTGCAGCCCATTCTTCTCTCATCTCATTGCTAAGTGGAAAAGCACCAAACACCCACAGTCCACTCATAAATGCAGTGAGAAAAATTTCCTTGCCTCTGGATTTAAAGGCCCAGAAAATGCTTCAGAAAACTCAGATTACTCACTTGGAGGTCATGTCTATACAGGGCCCTGCAGCCACCTGCCAACCTTTCCTCAAAGCCATGGCCTGGCTCCTCGAGGAGCAATGGAATACCTGCCACAAGAATTCTATGGGGATGTGGACAAGGGGAGCTGAGTTTTACAGCCATTTCTGAGGTCGGAGACAAGACGGGCGAGGGCTTACCTCCTCACCCCCAGCTCCTGCCCTGGCAGTGGACCTGTCAGGATTCCCCTCTCCACTTGAGAAAGTCCCAACAGGCAATGGCACTGGGGGGTGGAACTGGGGGAGCATTTTCTCTGCACTCATGGAATGTGTGAAGATAGCAACAAGGGACAGGCAAAGTCAAAGGAAGGCACAGGCTATAGGTGATTCAGTTACCAGAAAGGAAAGGCCCCATGACTGCGGGACTCTGATTGGGTTGTGTTTGAGAAGACAGGACAACACTCCAGCGAGTCACTGCCCAAACCCAACGCTGCAAACCCAAGAAGATACACAGCCTGGGATCTGCTCTTCAAGCCGCCTGATACAGCCTTCAGACAAAAGAATGTGAACTCACTCGTTATCACGTTGGAAGATCATCTAACTCATTTTTCTATTCCTGCAGTCCTTAGCCCAGGAATTCACTCATAGTACAGCACAATAATTGCCGGGGGGAATCAATGAAGATTAGCAAGACGAGCGAGTAGGTTGAAATTATTCACTCTGGAGTATATATTAGCTATATGTTTATGTTTTATATCTATATTTTTGACAAAATGTTCTTACTTTATGTGAGATTTATCATAACATAATAAAATTTAACTATCTCCAAATACTGCAAGAAATTGCTTTAACCTCTTTGTTAACTAATCAGATTGTTAAATGACTAGAATACCTTTGCCTTTGCATTTTACCTTTCATGAGTTCTTTCGCTAATTAATTCCTGTGTCTGTATTCTAATTTACAAATTTTTGTCACTGATTGTATTAATTGTACCCGATAGCAGACATTTTTTGTTTTGTTTTCTGTTGTTGTCTTTGAAGGCTAAGTAACTAAAAAATATGTCTGGCAAGTCCTGATCTGAAGAAGTTATTTTTAAAAAGTCAAACCTGTGGCCTGAGTCTTCATCATCTCTGATCCCCTGGGGATGTGCACTGTTGACCACTCACTCTGATTTGAAGATCTGCACCCTTGGCTGCCATCTCTGTTCAGCTGCCTGGTTTCTCTTCTGTTTCCTTATCCATCAAGCGCCCTTCAAATATATAACTCACTCACAATTTGTACCCTTTATCTGTTGCCACCACTAAGGCAACCAACTACCCAGATTTTAAAACTGAAAGTTCTACACCCCAGAAAACCTTTCTGTCCTGGAAAAACTGGGACAGTTGGTCACCCTGACACCACCAAAGTGACTAAAGCTGTATTCAGATTTCAAGTTTTACTTTTCTTTCACCCACAGCTGTGATATTCATTCCAGTTCCATTCCTTTATGAACAAGAGACATGCACACACACAGACAACTGAACCATATACACACACACTCTCACAAACACACATTCACACTCATACACACACACACACTCATACTCACACATACCCTCTCACACTTACACATCACACGCACTCACACTCAGCTCACACCACACACACACATTCACACACTCACACGCTCTCACACTTTCACACTCACACCTTACACACACACACTCACGTAGGCTCTTATACACATGCACATACCCATACACACTCACACACACTCCACCTGCTTAAAATCATCCCGGGGCTTCCCATTACCCGTAAACCTTCTGACTGGCATGCAACGCCCTTCACACTGCATCTCAAGACTGCCCTTCCTGACAGCTCTGGATGCTTTATTATGTTCACTCTACTAAATATAATCATTTAAAGGGCCTTCTGGTTTAGTTCTTTTTTTATTTTAATTTTGGAAAATTTTACACATACACAAAAGTAGAGAAAATAGTGCACTGATCACTTACGTATCCTTTACTCAGCCATCAACATGTTGCCAGTACAGACTATTGAGGAGGGTTATTATACGATGCCAAGACTTCTAGTAGTCCAAAAGATTTGTAGGTTATTTTGATTTCAGCTAAATTTTTAATTCGTATTAAAATTAATTAGGATTTCCAATCCATCTTTGAAACACACTATCTGAAATATACCAAAATATACATCATTCTTCTGGTAAAGATCTATATATTTCCTGGAATTCAACTTTTTTGCTTCGATTTTTTTAGATGACATGTAATAATTGTACGTATTTATGAGTGATATTTCCATACACGTATACAATGTGTAATGATCAAATCAGAGTAATTAGCATATTAATCACCTCAAACATTTATTATTTCTTTGTGTTGGGAACATATAAAATCCTCTCTTCTAGAGTTTGAAAATATGCAATAATTATTGTTAACTCTATTCACCCTACAGCGCTATAGAGCACCAGAAATTATTCCTCCTATCTGGCTATACTTTCGTATCCATTAACCAAACTCTCCCTAATCCTCCCTCCCTACCTTCCCAGACTTTAGTAACCACAGTTACACTCTATACTTCTATGAGCTCAACTTTTTTTTATCTCCTACATATGAATGAGAACATGCAGTATTTATCCTTCTTTGCTTGATTTATTCCATTTAGCATAATACACTCCCGTCTCATAAATATTTCAGTCAATAACAGGATTTCATTCTATTTTATGGCTGTGTAGCATTCAATTGTGTATATATACCACATTTTCTTTATCTGTTCATCTGTTGATGGACATTTGGGTTGATTCCATGTCTTGGCTTTTTTGAATAGTGCTGCAACAAACATGGAGGTACAGATATCTGTTTGATACATTGATTTCATTTCCTTTGGATAAATACCCAGTAGTGGGATTGCTGGATCATATGGCAGTTCTATTTTTAGTTTTTTGAGGAACTTCTATACTGTTTTTCATAGTGACTATACTAATTTACATTCTCATCAACAGTGTATCAGAGTTCCATTTTCTCCCCCTCCTGGCCAGCATGTGTTATTTTTTGTCTTTTTCATAATAGCTGTTCTAACTAGGGTGAGATGGTATTTCATTGTGGTTTTGATTTGCATTTTCCTGATGATTAGTGATGTTGAGCATTTTTTTAAAACTTATTGGTCATTGGTCATTTAGGTCTTCTCTCTCTTTTTCGTAGTCTAGCTAAAGGCTTGTTGATTTTGTTTATATTTTCAAAGAACCAACTTTCTGTTTTGTTGATCTTTTGTTTTGTTTTTTTGTCTCTATTTTGTTTAGTTCTGCTCTGATCCTTATTATTTCTTTCCTTCTACTAATTTTGAGTTTGGTATGTTCTTGCTTTTCTAGTGCTTGAGGTGCATCGCTTGGTTGTTTATTTGAAATCTTTCTACTTTTTAATATAGGCATTTATTGGAATAAAATTCCCTCTTAGTACTGCTTTTGCTAGATCCCATAGGTTTTGGCATATTGTGTTTCTATTTCCATTTGTTTCAAGAAATTTTTTCACTTCCTTCTTAATTTCGTCATAGATTCATATTGTTCAGAAGCATATTGTTTAATTTTCATATATTTGTACAATTTCCCAAGTCCTCTTGTTAGTGTTTTCTAGTTTTATTTTATTGTGGTCTTAGAAGACAATTAATGTGATTTCGATTTTTTAAAAATTAGTTAAAACTTGTTTTATAACCTAACATATGGTCTACCCTGAAGGATGTTGCATGTGCTGATGAGAAGAATATGTATTCTGTACTTGTTGGGTGAAATATTCTGTAAATATATGTTAGGTTTATTTGGTTTAAAGTGTAGTTTAAGACTGATGTTTCTTTGTTGAATTTTTATCTAGACAACTTGTCTAATGCTAAAAGTGGGGTACTGTAGTTTTGAACTATTATTGTATCAGGGCCTATCTCTCTCTTTATCTCTACAAATATTTGCTTTATATATCTGGGTGCTCCAGTCTTGGGTGCATATATTTTTAGAATATAAAAATATATTCACTCTTACTGAATTGATTACTTTATCATTATATAATGACCTTCTTTGTCTATCTTTATGTTTTTTGACTTAAAGTCTACTTTGTCTGATATAAGTGTAGCTACTTCTGCACACCTTTGGTTTCCATTTTTGTAGAATACGTTTTCTCATCTTTTCACTTTCAGTGTATGTATGTCTTTACAGGTGAAGTGAGTTTCTTGTAGACAGCATACAGTCAAGTCTTGTATTTTAATCCACCCAGCCAGTCTATATATTTTAATCGAGGGACTTAAACTGTTCATATTAAAGATTGTTACTGAAAGAGGAGGACTTACTCCTATCATTTTGTTAACTGTTTTCTGATTGTTTCTGTTTGTTTTGTATATCCTTTGTTCATTTCTTCTCCCCTAATTTTTTATCTTTTCAGTTTATTGTGTTTCAGTAGTGATAACATTTGATTCCTTTCTCATTCTTATTTGTGTATTTGTTCTGCCCATGAGTTTTGTACTTTGTATGTTTTCATGATGATAGATATTATTCTTTCACTTCCAAATGCAGGACTCCTTAAAGCATTTCTTGTACAGGCAGTTTATTGGTGGTGAATTTCCTCAGTTTTTACTTACCTAGGAAAGACTTTATTTCTCCTTCATTTCTGAAGGATAGCTTTGCTGAACATAGTATTCTTGGATGGCAGGCTTTTTCTTTCAGCACTTGGAATACATCAACTCATTGTCTCCTGGCCTACAAGATTTCTGCTGAGAAATCTGCTATTAGTCTGATGGAGATTCCCTTATATGTAACTTGACACTTTTCTCTTGCTGTTTTTAGAATTCTCTCTTTGTCTATGACTTTTGACAGTTTAACTACAATGTGCCTTGGAGATGACCTTTGTGAGTTGAATCTACTTGGGGATCTTTAAGCTTTGTGTATCCGGATGTCTATATCTTTCACAAGACTTGGGAAGTTTTCAACTATTATTTCATTAAATAGGTTTTCTATGCTTTTTCCCTCCTCTTCTCTTTATGAAACTCTCAAAATGTAAATATACGGTTGCCTAATGATGTCTCATATGTCATGTAGGCTTTCTTCACTCTTTTTATTGATTAATTGATTATTTTTTTTTTTATCTGACTATGTTATTTCAAAAGACCTGTCTTCAAGTTCAGAAATCCTTTCTTCTGCTTGATCTACCCTTTTAGGGTCTCAATTGTATTTTTTATTGTATTCATTGAATCCTTCAGTTCTGAGATTTCTGTTTGGTTCTTTTTTTATGGTATCTATCTCTTTTTGAATTTCTCATTCAAATTATGAATTGTTCATCTGATTTCTTTTAATTGTCTATCTGTGTTCTCTTTTATCTATTTGAGTTTCTTAAGATCATTATTTTGAATTCCTTTTCAGACATTTCACACATTTCCTTTTTTTAGAGTCTGCTACTGAAAAATTATTCTTTTCCTTTGGAGGCATCATGTTTCCTTGCTTTTTTGTGTTTCTTGTGTCCCTATGTTGATATCTGCACATCTGGTGTAACATTTGCTTCTTCCAATTTTATGGAGGATCTTTCACAGGGAAAGAGTTTTTCCTGTAGATCTATCTATAGTATCAGTTAGTGCTTTGGCTTTGATTCTGGATAAGTGCAGTAGTGTAGATCCCATATGACTTTAACAGCTATAATCAATGTCAGTGGTATCTGTGAGGTCCTCAGTGGCTTAGACTGCATTATTTGTAAAGGCTGTGAGGTGGTTTTGCTGGCGACAAGGACACCAGGCAGGCTGGTTCTTGGGCTCCTTGAGGGGCACATACAGGTGTGTGATGGCCCTACCTCTGGAGGAGGTAGGTTCACTGGCAGTGGCAGCAGTAGGCCCCAAGTAGGCTAATTTGGGGGCTCCTGGGTGGTACACATGGGCATGTGGGAGCCCTGCCTGTGGAGGGGCAGGGATCACCAGCAGCAGTGGCAGCAGCCCCAGGCAGGCAGCCCTCAGGTTCTGGGGAGTGTACACTTCAGCTCCGTATGTCCTGGGGTCAGTCTTCCTGCTCTGCTGGACCACCTGTTCCCTGGGATGTAGGGCACTGCCTGGCTGCATGTGGAGATGCAGGAGTTATTGGGCCCCAGAGCAGGATGTAGTCTGATGGTGGCTCTGCTCTCCAAAAGGCATCATGCTGTAGCCGTTTGGGTCCCCACACAGCACAAATACCCTCTCTGGGACATAGTAGTTGCATTGACTCCATGTAGCTCCCTATATTATACTCAGGGCCTGAAGGACCAAGAGGCCCTCCTGTAGTCAGGAATGCAGGCATCTGTGGAGAATGTCAACTATTGGGGATCTCTCACTTACCTTTTCCCCACAATGGGGAGTCCTTTTTGGCTCTGAGCCAATCCCAGATGGCTATTTCATTTCCTTCTCTATGCTGCCATCTCAAGTTCCCATGCCTCAGAGGGTCTTTGTCACTTCCTTGCTGAATTCCAGTATTCTTGCTTAGACACACTACTCAATGTGTGGTTACCTATTTGTTGTTTTGGTCCCTCTTTGTGGAGGAGGCAGGTGCTAGGTACCCCTAGTCAGCTATCTTGATGATGTCTCTCTGCATTAGCTTTATAACCAAGGAGAAAGAAACTAATGCTATTTTTAAAATAGATACATAAATAATTCCCTGGAATGTACACTCCAGGAAAGTCTGGTTAGGAAGAGAGCAGCAGCTGCTGGGTGTCCACTGATTCCTGTGTTTATCTCCTCTAATTCAGCTTTGATGATGCCCTAGTTATGGAGCATTTTGACACAAGAAATAAAAATCAACTCAAAGAAGCGAAAGTAAAGGGAAAATTATTAAAATGATTCAGGGACCCCTGTGGAAACCCTTTCAGGCATTTGCAAGAAATATAACTGGGCTTCATGAAAACAGGGAAATCATCAAGGTGTCCCCCTCTCTTCTTCTTTCTCTCTCCTCTCTCCTCCATTCTCTTTCCTCTCCCCATCAACTCTCTCACTAGACAGCTCTCACCTCTGCATCTCTCTGCACATTTGTCCTGGGCTCCTCTGTTCAAACCACTTTCCACTGGAAGGATGTCCATTAGTTTTATGATCCCTTATAATTCCAGTTTTCCTTTAGTTTGAGATTGCCATGGCCTCGACTCTAAACAAACTCGAAGTTCCAGGATACAATACTATGCTTTCTGTCTTTAAATTCTCAGAGGATAATGTAGCACAGCTTGAGGGAAGGATTGTTTCTTATTCTAAGGAATTATAGCCAGAATGCCAGATGATATAATTTGTTGTATCTATTCCTTCAGGAGGAGCTACAGGGGCATTTCCTAAAATGAGGTGG
Source organism: Indri indri (assembly GCA_004363605.1). NCBI lineage: Eukaryota > Metazoa > Chordata > Mammalia > Primates > Indriidae > Indri > Indri indri. The sequence goes on from RJWJ010016159.1 coordinate 26,885, forward strand.
GGAGTGGGGCACATGACTGGAACTCTAAGTACATCTTTCCTACCACAAATTGTGTGAGGAATAAAGCTCAGGTGTGTTCTTCTTACACAATGTAACATAAATGTAGGTTGCTAATGATTATGCTAATAATAATATTGTAATACCCCACTGATGTAGTTTGGATATTTGTCCCCCCCAAATCTCATGTTGAAATTTAATTCCAGTGTTGGAGGTGGGGCCTGGTGGGAGGTGCTTGGGTCATGGGGGCAGATCCTTCATGAATGGTTTGGTGCCATTCTGCTGAAAAGAGCCTGGCAACTCCTTCTCTCTCTCTCTCTCTCTAGTGTCCTCCCTCTCACCATGCGCTACTGCTCCCCTTCCTCTGCCACCATGAGTGCAGGCTTCCTGAGGCTCTCACCAGCAGCAGATGCTGGGGCCATGCTTCTTGTACAGCCTGCAGAACAGTGAGCCAAATAAACTTCTTTTCTTTAAAAATTACCCAGCCTCAGGTATTCCTTTGTAGCAAAGCAAACAGCATAAGACACCCTCCAAAATGTTGTTTCCTGAATGTAGTCAAAAAGAATAAAGATCTTCTCCCAATTAGGAGTGTGAGTGGGGATATGCACTAACAAGCATTTAGAAAGGGGGAGGGGCTGAAGTTGTAGCAAGTTTGTGTCATTTCCCCTAAATGCCATGGCCATTCACAGTCTATGATTTGATCCCCTTTAAATTGGTATATATGTTGCTTATTCTCTGAATTTTAACACTCCCAATTCAATTTTGCCCGCCTCAAGAATCTTTAAGTAGATCCCAATCTTTAAGTATTTAGGTTAAGTGCCTCTAAAAAATGGTTCTGCTTGTTTTTTCTGACTCATCTATTTCTTTTGCCATTTTTAATATGTACTTTGCAGCATAGCCCCTGAAACTGTTTTGTTTTCTTTCCTTATAAAGCAATTGGACAATCTTACGTTACTCTTTCATAAGTCTTTTTTCAGTTTAAGGAGTTCTACATTAGTCATAAACTACCTGTTTCTGTTCTAATACTCACAAAATATCAGAAGAAAAGTCTGAAGATCTTTTTATCTGATTTTTTTTCAAAAACCAAGTTTTCAGTACTTTCCAAATCTTTTACAGCTTCCCTTAAAAAAGTGTACAGCTATGTCTCTTAATTCTTAGTCTTTCTCACCCAGGGCGTATTGGCAAACTTGCTGTCTGGAAAAAAAAGTGGGGAAAGCCCAATATATAGAATTTTCTGATTTCTGTTTTATAAATACTCCCACCATGGCAGAATTCAAACTTCCGATGTTATGTCACTGAACGTGGAATTGGAAGGAATGCATACTATTCATTCTCTCCAGCACACCACTTTTTCTTCCTTTCGGACATCATAGTAAAAAGCTTGAACATACCAACTCTTGAGCCACATAATCTAGATTTCGGTACATTATTAGCTCTGTGACTTTGGCAACTTGCTTAACTCCTTCCTATAAGCCTCTATTTCTTCATCTTTAAAACTGGGGTAATAATAAGCTATGTCTCGTGGGATTACTGTTGTAATGTATAGAAAGCATTTTAAGCGTGTCCTATTTATTAATACTCAGGACTGAAGCTCCAATGGTGGTGTTTACAGAGTTTAGGCCACTAGATGGCGGCCTCCTCATATCTGTAGCACAAACCTCTTCTGCAGAGGTCTTCACAACTCAATATTCAACAAACATTCATTCATTATATGAATTAACTGACGACATTTTTCCTTCTGTCATCATGTCCTAGTTTAAGCTACATATTTTTCTTTGAAATACCACTGGGAACCCAGCCACCAGCCCTTGCATACAGCCACCTCTAAAGTTCTATGCAGAAGTCGTTCTGAATCAAGAGTTGCTAATCTTAGTGGATTATTATAAGCATTAAACCAAAGCCACGGTTGTGCTTGTTACTGAAGGGGTCAACTCTCTGGCCTTTCTTCCCTCTTGTGTCTCCTCTCACTCAAGAGAAGACAAGATGGCTTCAAATCTAACCTCCATTATCACGTAATTTGTTTTCCTGCCTAGTCACTGAAAGGAGATCATAAATCAGTTCAACAACGGTTCAGTTCTATAAATATTTATTGAGCATATAGATACCATGCCAGAAAGTAAGGATATAAAGGTAAATAAGGATTATATGGAAGCAAAGAATTTATCTATCAACAAATCCAGGTCTTTCCAGAAATAACAATTTTTTGATGAATTGAACAACTTACTCTAAAACTTAGAATAGGCTTCTTGAATAGCTAATATCCCTATGAGATATTAAGACATATTAAGTTACAGTTATACTAATAGAGCAGGAAAATGAGCATAAAACAGACTCGTTTATTCATGGGAACTTAAATATGATAAAAGTGAATCATACGTAAGTGGGTAAAAAATAGAATATTTATCAGATGGTACTGGGCATGAGGCTTAATATTTGGAGATAAATAAAATTAGATCCCTTCCTCTTACTTTGTATATCAGGAAAATCCAAATGGATAAATGCGGAAGGTTAAATTTTAAAACTAATAGAAGAAAACATAGAATGGTTAATTAAACAAGAACCCAAAAGCTCAAATCATAGGGCAAAAATTAATTGAATTTCTGTTCAGTTAAAGGTATAGCCAGAGAGATGACATTGACAACACCTAAACTCTACAACAGACCACTAGGTAGACTATGCAAAGAAGAATGGCATGCACATACACACATATACACAAATACAACTAGGCATGGAAAACTCAAAAGGCCAGCAAACAGAAGAGGTGCTCATGCTTGCTTATAAACAGAAATACACAAATTAAAACTACAAGATATCATTTATGTTCATCAGTATAGCCATAAATTACCAAGTGTTGACAAGCATATGAAGAAAGGAAGACCTCGGTGCTACTGGCAAGAGTGTCGAATTGTATCATCATTCTGGAAAGCAATTCATCCACATCTGGTGGAATGAAATATTCACATGCCCTTCTACTCAGAGAGCCCAGGTTCATGAGGAGCTATAAATAAAGATATTTCTTGCATTGTTATTTATAGAGGTAGCAAGCTGAAGTCACCGGAAATGAAGAGAATGTACCAGTAAAGTGTGATGTTTGGCCAGGATATAATATTATGTATCAGTCAGAAGCAGTGGACTAGATGTGCGAAAAGCAACGTGGAGAAAGTGTCTGTCGAGTGAAAAATACAAGCATACCTGTAGCCCAGTGCCGTTTATGATTATGTAAAACACCTCACACAAAACAACATTATACATACTAGGACATGATATCCCTGTCAAAGGACATCATTAACCAGAACAGCACATGTAACTGGGAGAGGTCTGTCACATAGCAGTTAAGAGCTTGTCTTCTGGAGCCAGACCACTTGGGTTCAAATCCTGGCTCTCCCACTGACTTGCTCTGTCACCTTGGACAAATCTCATAACCTCTCCGTAAATCAGTTTCTTTGTCTGAATAATAGGAAATATTAATATTAACAGTAAGTACTCCATGGGATTGTTGTGAAGATTAATTAATACAAAGTGTTAAAATTATGCTTGGCAGTAAGTGCTCACAACTAAGTGTTGTGTCTATTATTATTATCAATAATAATATGAATAGGGGATCAGGGTGAAAAGAAAGATAAGGTTAAAAAAAAAACAAAGGTGGAGAGTGGTATGTGTAGCAGTGAGCTATGAATTAAAGCAATGATTAACTCAACTGTCTCTGTGCTTAAAAACACACACGCATTTTCCTCCCTGCAGAAGCTTACAATATGGTGGAGGAGTCTGCTAATTTCAATGTAATACGGTAAGGTCTACGGTAAGAGAATGCACAGATGGCACGAGAACATAAAAGGGACACTTAGCCTAACCTGGAGGCTCACAAAGGAGTTCTGAAGGAGTCTTGGGGAGTGTCACGGTTGAGGGCTTAAGATTTGAGACCTGGGTTAGGATCACAGCTGTACGTCTATGATTTTTGGCAAGTTACAATCCCAGAGTATCAGCACCTAGAAAACACTCAAGCCCTAAACAGAACTCAAAGACCCCAGAGGAATCTCACATAACCTTAACTGTGATTGAACCTTCTCTCAAGGTAATTTCTGTCTCTTTAAGAACAACACTCCTGCATATTGTCAATCACGTATGTGTTAACCAAAAGGCCCACAAATGCGCCTCTGTGGGGAGTGGGCTCTGTCTGTGGCTAGCAAGTGCACCAGAGCAGGCTTCCGGGAGGTGAAAGAAGAGACGGGCTGCAGCGGGCAGATGAGACATGTTCTTTATTGTGGCAGGAGGGGGGGCGGCACGGCGGGAATGCAGTGACAAGAGCATGACCGGGAACATGGAGAACACTTATATATGGCTCAGAACAATAGTGGCAACATGCCATGGGAAAGTGTGATCACATGGGTTCACATAGGAGATAACACCTTGGTTGCCTAACTGTGCTAACTCATGCCTCCCCAGAAGGCCGGCAGAAGACACACCGGCAATTATTTTAGCTTGGCCTAAGAAACCTCTTGCCTATACAAATGAATTTCCCTTGCAACCTCCTTACTAGTTCCCTCAGAACAGGTTGGAGAGGAGGCTGTCTCCTTCTTTTGCAATCCCCAGCAAAGTGAGGATGCAGAGGGTGGAGATCAAATCAAATTGTGAAAGCAGACTGTGATGACCTTTAAAATCAGAATGGATTTTACCGGCCCGAGGCAAAAGGTCCTTTGAGCAATTGGCTTGTGAGTTCCTGACAGTTAGCCCACGTGCTGTCACTGGCACGTGCACCGTAGCCAGCAGTCCCCAACCTTTTTGGCACCAGGGACCAGTTTCATGGAAGACAACTTTTCCACAGACAGAGGCGGGGGGAGGAGGTGGAGCTCAGGCAGCAATGGGGAGCAGCTGTAAATACAGATGAGCTTTGCCTGCTCGCCTGCCGCTCACCTCCTGTTGTGCGGCCGGTTCCTTGCAGGTCATGGACCAGTACCACTGCAACCTGGGGGTTGAGGACCACAGCTGTAGACTACCAGCTGCTGTGTTAAAAAGAAATTCACCAACCATGCAGACTGTCAGTAGTTATAACAGAATGTTATTTTGCCCTGAGAAGGTGGTTCTTGGTCCAAGAAAGGTGACTTAGTCACTGAAGAGTTTACAAATCCCAGTTGCAAAACACTCGCTAGTTTGTTCATTTTTCTCACACAGGGAGCATGAAAATAAAAATACGTGAGTGGCCTACAATTTGTTTAGGGAATGACCTTAGAAGTAAAGAAGGAAAGGAACACGACAAGTTCCTGCAGGCATAATTTCCTCAGACAGAACTGAATGGCATGTTCTCTAGCAGTTTTGGAACCAAGATCAGGTAAGGGAAAGTAGACAAAGTTCATTCTTTGAAACTGAGGACAATTTCAAACAAAGGACATAGCCACCACCAATGTTTAGTGTTAAGTCTACAGAGATCTTCAGTGGATTGCATAGGTTCAATTCCTAACTCCACCATTTATAGGCTTTATGACCTTGTACAAGTTTCCTCATTAATAAAAGGCATGTGATGGTGATAGTACCTACCTGAACAGCCACTTTGGAGAACAGTTTGTTGGTTTCTCAAAAAATTAAACATAAACTTACCATTAGACCTAGTAATTCTTCTTCCAGGTATCTACCCAAAAGAAATGGAAATGTTTGCCCACACCAAGACTTGTATGCAAATATTCACAGCAGCACAGTTCGACAACTAGGAACAACCCAAATGTCCATCAACTGGTGAATGGATAAACAAAATGTGGTACATCCATACAATGGAATACTATTCAGTAATTAAAAGTATAAAAAACTACTGATATATGCTACGACATGCATGAGCCTCAGGAACATTATGCTAAGTGAAAGAAGCCAGATGCAAAAAACTATCCACATATTGTATCATTCCACTTATATGAAATTTCCAGAAAAACTAAATCTATAAAGACATAAAGAAGATCAGTGGTTTCCTAGGAATCGAGGTAGGAGAGGGATTAACCGCAAACTGGCACAGGGGACTTTTTGAAATGACGAAACTGTTCCAAGACTGGACTGTGGTGATCGCTGCACAATGATGTAAATATACTAAAAGTAATTGAACAGTATACTTACAATGGGTGGATTTCATGGCACATATATAAAGTTGCTAAAAAGGATAGTACCTACCTTGCAGGGTTGTTATGAGGATTACATCAATATTTATAAAGCACTTAGAACAGTGTCTGACATGTAGTAAGCTGTATGTGTGTTTGCTAAATAATAAAAATAAATATTTGTGGCTCTGTGAGTCATCACAAAAGTAAATTGCTCACAGTTCCTGTATATTTTTCTACGCCATAGGAAGCAATTCTGAGTACTCAAGCAATGGAATTACTTCTCTTTTATAAAATATGCTTTTAAAATCACACTAAGCAGAGACTGTGAAACTTATCACATGACCCAGCTTCTAGCCTCCCCTCTTGCCACCGCCCTCCTTCAAGTCCTCCACCTGAAGAGAACTTCTCTCCGTTCCTCAAAATCTCAGACACGGGGCTTTTGCGTATGTTGCTGGCTCTGTGTGGAATATCCACCAGCTTTCCCTCTCTGCTATAGACTGAGTGGTTGTGTCCCCACAAAACTCATAGGTTGAAATCCTAACCCCCACGGTGATGGTACCAGGATGTGGGGCCTTTGGAAAGTGAGTAAATCATGAGGCTGGAGGCCTCATAAATGGGATCATTTGCCTTCTAAAAGAGACTCTGGAGCACAGTCTGTCCCTTCCACCATGTGAGGACACAGGAAGAAGATGATCATTTATAAACCAGGAGGTGAGCTCTCACCAGACACCAAATCTGCTGGCCCCTTGATCTTAGACTTCCCAGCCTCCAGAACTGTGAGAAATAAATTCCTGTTGTTTATAAGCCACCCAGTCTATGGTATTCTATAACCGCAGCCCTGACTAAGACACTGTCAATTGTCTCCTTCCTACCTACCCATCAAGTCTTCATTTAGGGTCACTTCCCATGAGAAGCTGTTCCCGATTCATTCTCCCAAACATCCCCCCAACACGCACACACACACACGCGCGCGCACACACACACTTTATATTGAACTTGCCAACAAATTTTTTTCCTTACTCCCACATCAAAGTATTAACTGAGCGCTTGTATTCCCAAGCACTCAAAACAGTACATAGGTCAGAAGAGACAGTCAACAAACTCCAGTGCATTGCTTCTCATCCAGGGGTGATTTTGATGCCACCAGGAGACATTTGGCAATTTTGTCACCTCAAAAGTTTCCTTGTACCAATTTTCAGTCAATCCTCACTCCTACTGCCAGCCTCAGGAGAAACCACTGATCTCCTTTCTTTCTTTTATGGAAATTTCCTATAAATAAAATCACTTCATATGTAGTCCTTTGCCTCTGCCTTCTTTCATTTAGCATAATATTTGATTGTCATGACCGGGGTGCAGGGGGTTGCTATTGACATCCAGTGGGGAGAGGCCAGAGATGCTGTAAAAACATCCTACAATAAACACAACAGCCCCACCCAACCAAGAATCATCCAGTCTAATGTGTTAATAGTGCTAAGGTTGAGAAATCTTGCTCTAGTGGAATGAATGAAAGTGTGAACTAATGAACAAATGAATCCTTTTTTTGACCTGAATTTAAGGATTGTTCTCACTGTCCTTTCAAATTCTAAAAAAAAGTCTATGAAAAAAATTTCCATATCCTTTCCCTTCCCACATTTGAACCTTGTTTAACAACATTACTTTCAAAGAACTGCTCAGGATGGGAGAAGTATCAGGATTATTACGTCAGGGGGCACTGTGATGTTCTGCACAGGTCCCCTTCAGACATAAACCCGAGCCAGTGGGGCGCTGTCAGAGGACAGCCCTCAGCTGAAGAGTCACCTTGACCAAGGTCAGGCCCCTTCCCAGGGCAGCCCATGTCCTGTGACTGCCCCAAGACAGCTGCAAAGGCCCAGCCAACTCACCCGAACTCAGAACAACTCTGAAGGGCCATCCAGCTTCAGAATTCCTTGTGGGGTCACCTGAGGCCTTTCTTAAGAAAACACCATGCATCACAACCCAGCTTCCCCCTCGGCTTGACCC
>RJWJ010016160.1:0-35067 GCA_004363605.1 Indri indri
GGCACCTACTGCTCCTTGGGCAGATGGTTGGTTTCTATCCCATTAGAGGACAGCTTTGTGATATTTCCAGAAGGATATTAAAAACTCACTTTGTGTTAGAAATTGTGCCTTTGTGAATGCCTTTATGATAATGCTGTATGCTATGCTATTCTTCATACATTTCAGTAGCAAAAACTGAAAATTAGTGCATTGATCTTGACATTAAAAATGCATCCGTTTTTGGCTATTTGATCAATAGTATTTTCCAGTGGATTATCTTGTCAGTATGAAATGCCTGATATTTTTCATTGGTTAATGCTTGAGATTAGACTTTAGAATGTTGGTCTGGAAAGCATTTTAGAAATGATTATGCCCAACCCCTTCAATTTCCAAATGAGGACATCGAAGTCCTGAGAGCTCACTGAGAATAAGTGCCTTAGACAACATTGTGGGCCTAGAGCTAGAACTTCAGTGCTCTGTAGCACAATCCAGTACTTTTCTCTGGTTGGGTCCTTGATATGTTAATAAAGATTCAGAACTATAAGAAACAAGGCTTCGTTTATTTGCTTGGCAGGTCTACATTCTGCTTTATAAATGTAATTATTTTCTAAATCCATCTCTATGATCAAAAGCTTAGACCCCTCTCACTTGTAGAGGAAGCCACATGGTATATTAAAAATAGACTGTATATGCCACAGAAAATGAGCTTACAGATCTATCAATCTCAATTCCTTCAACAACCAATTATTGAGTAGCTACAGTGTGCCTCCCCTGGGGCAATTGCAGAAATAAAGAGGATTGAATTTCTGGTCTTGAGGAGTTCATGAGGGAACTGGACATATACGCAAATGACCCTAAAGGATTAGGCTGTTGAAATGTTACAGCAGAAATAGAAATGAAGTGCTACGTGGCTATATTAGTAAGAGTTCTTTAGAAAAACAGAACCAATAGGTATATTTAGGTATGTAAGAGGGGATTTATTATGGAAATTGGCTCACATGATTATGGAAACCCAAACATCCCATAACATGTCATCTGCAATTGGAGAACCAGGAAAGCCAATGGTATAATTCTGTTGGAAGCCAAAGGCCTGAGAATCAGGAGCTTAGATGTTCAATGTGCCATGTCTAAGGGCAGGAGAAGATGGATGTCCCAGCTCAACAAGAGAGAGTGAATTCACCCTTTCTCCACTTTTTTGTGCTATTAGGGCCTTCAAAAGATTGGATGAGGCCCACCCACACTGGTGAGGGTAGATCTTCCCACCCAGTCTACTGATTCAAATGTTAATCTCTTCCAGAAACACTCACAGGCACACCTAGAAATGTTTTACCAGCTATCTAAGTATCCCTCTGTCTAGTCAAGGTGACACATAAAATTAACCATCACAGGGACTGTGGAAGAAAAAGCCAATTATGTTTGGGAGAGGAAGAAACAGTTGACTGAAACCATGAAAGATCAGTAGTCTCTGAGAGTTTAAGAGTAGAAAGATTGGTCTTCTAGGCAAAATAAATATTATAAAGCAAATGAATGGAGATTCCAAAAGCACAGATGTGGGAATAGTATATCTTTTAATAGGGCTATAGTAAAAAGTGTCAAGAAAGACTAAAAAGATGAGGTCACAGCGTGAAGGATTTTACACAGAATGCCATTTTTTTCCCCAAAGGAAATTTCTGATTATTAAAGGTTTTTATAAAAGAAGGATATGGAAAATTAACTTGATTTGATTTACTATTTTCCCAGGGATTTTGAAATCATATAGCTTGGACCATCCACCCTAATAAAATATCACTATGGTCGAAGGGTTTTTATTCACTTGCCAAATTTCTTTTTGTTCAGCTTCAAGATCCAGTTTATGTTGTATATATACAATGTTCTTCTTGATCCTCTAATAGACAGCTTTTCTCATTCCATAACTTGTAGGGGTTCTATACCACTAACAAAGAATTTGGTGACTGGAACATACTTGGTGTACCAAAAGTATTTGACGAACTCAACAATTATTGCTCAGATATTTTCACTCACTGCTGGGTCTGTGTTTCTTTGCGAATGACTAGCATTTTATTCATTCATATTTGTGGGATAAATTAGTGCATAAATGCATGATTTAATGAGGTTTTAATTGGTTTTCTAGGGTTTTGAGTATTGTCATACAAAAAGTACTGTTGAAAATCAATCTGCTTATAGCTAACTATTTTTAGGAGCCATAACTAGACTGTAAATATCTTGGTATCATTCCCAGATTCTTAATTTCATAGTTACCAAGGTGGTGCCTCAGGATTCAGACACTTCAATTGTACCGGTGTACCCTTACTTTCTTTAGTGTCGAAAATTCCACCAGTGGCTCTTATTTCATAATTTCATGTCACTGTGGAGATGTTATAAATTCCCTCTTACGTAGGTGGTAAGAACCTATAATGATGCAAGGAAACACTATAGTCTAATTCTGACAGCGTTGACTAATGCCACATAATGCCACAACTACTGATGCTTGTGCTCCGAATCAGTATCTTGACAAACAATTTGCAAATACTATGTCGTTTTGCTATTTGTCTACCTTTTATTTGGTTCTGGGTCCACAACTAGATTATAAGACTGTGAAGCATGTTCTTGACATGCTTTTGAACCATATTCTCTAGAACAAAGTGTAGGTTAAACAGGAAGTGTAAAACAAAATTCCTTCTGCTCCTCAGGGTCCCTCATTCTAGCTTTCACAAAAGAGAAGATTCAGTAGAACTTCGTGTATTTGTTATTGTGTGGTTGATGCCACTGTCGGTGATGTCAGAAAAGCTCTCGCTGTCACCCTTTACCATGGAACTTGTCCTCTGAGTTGACTATGACTTTAACTCAATCAATGGGAAGCCAAGATGTAGTCATCAGCACATGCTCTGTGGAGGGATGTGCTTTACAGACAAAAGTCAATCATGTAATTCTCCCTGCTCCACAGGAAGCAACTTATTTCAATTATCTAAAATTAATTTTATATCCCAGTTTCTCCCTAGCAAACCATTGCATTTTGGAGACATTGGTGTGGATATTGTCAGAAAATATTTAGATTAACACTTAAAGTGACACAGCGACATGTCTACGTAATTCTGTGGTTAGAAAGTAATTATCTGTCCAAGTCACACACATGCTTTTCATTTTTAAAATGAAATGAAGCTTATTATTTGTGCACTAATGCCATTGTGTCTATGGAAATACAAGCAACATCCTGTAGACATTAAAGAATTAATAGTAAAAACAGTAAAACAAAAGTTTTCAGCCTTTGAAATTTATTGCTGTCATTTTTTGCTGTAGGTAAAGAAATCTGCAAAACGTGAAATAATTTGCTGTGTTTTCTAAGGGAAAAAGATTTTTGGTGGCTTTCTGATTTACAGCCATTTTTTACTGCCAAAATATCAATGTTTTCTTGAGGATAAAAATAGTCTCATTCCAGCCAGCAAAATGTCATTTGGAACTGCAAGTGACCACTGCCACAGAAAATGTAAACCACTTATTATTAATGCTTGCAACACAACAAGTAGTACAATGATTTCAAAAGAAATTGTTACTTCCATGAAGCTCAGAGTTATAAGAAAGAGATAGCAAAAGTAGGAGGAAGACAGCAGAATGTAGCTCCTTGTACAGAGGGTACTATTCAGGAAAGAATATTCAGGAGATGCAAGCAGTAGAGGCGGTGGAATACACAGGCAAAGAGACTTGAAAAGAGCAGGGCAACAAAGAATATGTAAAAATGAGAGAAAAAACATAAAAGCAGAGCTAAGTAAGAAAGAAAGGGCAGGAGGAAAAAAGAAGCAAAGTTTAAAGGATTTTCTATAAAAGCCTACTTGTAGTTAAGTGGACATTATTAAATTCCAATGGGACATTTTAAACTCTTTGAAAAATTAATAAGGAAAGGACAGAAAAGAACATGAGATTAAGACACAGATGTCCTCAAAACACTATGATAAAATACAGTCAAGTTATAATTAGTGATTTGTGTTTTTTAACTGTTATTTTAAGATAAATTTACCTAGTATATGATTAGATAATTTCAAATTACTCTATTATGTGTTTAAGTCTCACTGAAGGAACTTTGACCTGGTATTATTTGCAGGAGAATTGCATGTATCCAGGTGGACTGTAGTGACCATCTGGTCACTGGACAGATGCCCAGGACTGGACAGACCATTGCTAATTTTTAGCTGCACCCAAGCCTTTTCTACCAAATGGAGAGGACTTACGTAACTGGTAACCTAAAAAGAGGCAATTACACACAGATACAAATACTAATACCAGTAACAGAATTAGCTATCAGGCGATTATCAGTATTGTGTTTTGGGTTGTTGTCTCTGTCTTGCTGTTTCACGACCTGCCAGAAAATATTCTCTCTTGTACTCCTCATAATAATCTTATGAGGCATGCTTCATTTTCTCCTGAATTTATATATAAGTAAACTGAGGCTTGTAGAAGTTCATAATTTCTCAAGATTCTACTGCTAATAAGTAGACACTGAATAAAATTCAAATTCCCTATCATGAATTTTTAACCACTATGGTATATTCTCTAAATTAAAAAAAAAAAATGAAGCCTTTATCAAATGCTGGACTCTAAGAAAGATAACTTTTCCATTCTTCCTTTCTTATTGAGGATCTGAATTTTTTTTTTACAAATTCATTTGTAGTTTTACTTGGCATGATATTAAAGTACACTTTTGTAGGAACAATGCAACGTGGAAGGATGAGCTGGGGGCAGTATACCTGCCCCTAGCTCATGGACAATCTGGCTTGAGATAGTAGTACATTCAAAAACTTCCGTGAATAATTTGCTCTAAATAAGTTTTCAATAAAAATTGGGTAATAGTAAACTAGAAATTTTACTCTCTGGAAATCTCAATGGTAGTTATAAAAGCTATAGGTTTTAACAATTTGTACAAGGGGTAGAATTAACATCCTTTATGAAAGTGGAAGAGTCGAAACATATTTATAATTAAATAATATTCATTTTGGGGTTACAACCAACCCCTTTCTCATTTGTGACATTTTCACTGTAACAGTTAGAAAAAATTCTCAGATGATCCAGTAACTGATTTTATGCTATTCTGGTCATTTTTAATTAATTTTTGAATTCATTGAGAGATTTACTTTGCTTAAGAATGGGACTAAAGTCAAATGAAATTTAGATCTGTTTGCGTTTCTTTTTTTCTTGAACACTTACTATGATTCTGAATAAATACCAAATGGGAATGAGTACAAAAAAGGCATAGAGAACTGAAACAAACTAAAATCACAGCATCTTGGAGAACTGTGCTGAACATGTGCTCAGCGAAGATTTGAGAACTTGAAATACATTTCAGAATTGAGTGGCACTTTAGAGGTCATTTGTTAATCCAACTCTATTCTACTTTATGCAAAAGAATTTTTAACACCAGAAGCGATCAATGCTCAAGGGATCAGAGATGATCTGTGTGTGAAGAAAGAACAGTTAAAATTGCCTCCTTTCTCCCCTCATTTGTCAGTTCATGGCAAATCATAGGTCGTCATCTTCTTTTTTTCTTTTAATAGTTGTTTTCTTGATTTATTCCCATACTTACAGGCTTTTCTGTTTAGAAGGATTTTTGTGGTTTCTTTTTTCTCTTTTGGTCTTGTGAATATAAATATTTTAGCACCATTGTCTTATAAAATAATCCGAAAACATTAAACTTTATAAGGTGGGACTAGGAACAGGTGGAGAGTTTGTGACAGGAAAATAGGTCTTTGTCCTTGTCTCACAACGAACACTAGAAACCATGTAAAGTTGGATAAAACAAACTGGATGAGTAATGTCAGGTTACAGATTTAGTGTATTGAGAAGTGGAACATACAGCACAAGAAATATTTTTTGAATACTAATTTACTGAAAAATAAGCTACTATTTATCCAGCACTTACTAAATGCCAGGCAGCGGACTCAGTGCTTTAAAACATTATCTTATTTAATGTCCACGTAGTCCCATGATATTTTCCCCATTGTATCACTGAGAAATGTGTGATTTGGAGAGAGGTAACATACTTCATGCAAGACAAATTATTTATTGCAATTTCAAACAAGAAAAGTTATTTATTGCAATTTCCTATTATTTGAAACATATAATAACTGTAACAGAGGTTAAAGAGAACACTTTCTTTTCACAAAAGGAAAAAAGGAAGCAAAGAAGGAAAGGCATGAGCTTAGTGTAAACAGACTTTTCACTAGGACTTTATTAAATCATACGAGAAAATAATTTTAGATCACCTATGTTTATTTAATTGATAGGAAACTTGAAAGTCATCTCTTTTAGTTTTACAATTAGCTCTGAAGATTTCTATTAAGCAACAGCTCAAATGAAATTTGTAGGATTAACTTAGGGTATTATATTATTTGGAAATAATAAAGCTGCATTTTAAAAAATATTTTGTAATTCGTGTTGTTAACTTACTTCTTCTACAATTAATGTAATTAGTTTCAATTGTTGAGGTTTTTCTCTCTAGCAGTTACCCGAAAAAACTCTTGCTCTTTTACACCACACACATATATGAACACACAGACAAGCAAACACCTGAATCTTTCCATTTACAGATTCCTGGTTCAATAACATTATCTTAGCTTATGCACTCCTTTTACTGTATTATAATGTTATCTCATAGCAAGGGAGATGAGAGAATGTCACATAGATCTTTTTTTGTTGTTGTTTTAGTCACATAAAACTAAACTTAACATCTTTCTTCTTTTATGTTTGTTGGATAATTAGAATGACATTGTATAATAGATTAAGAGCCATATGTGAGCCATGTCTCCTTAGGCATATGCTAGGGAAGATATAAACTGCTAAATGTAACAAACTCAAAATTTATTTCTATTAATATAGTATGTTAAAATTAGTTTTTGTTTTTTTGTCTCAGGATTTATGGAAGAAACAAACGTGAACCCAATTCTCCTGTCTGTGTTTGGCGAGGCTGAAACAATATGTACTATTGGACGTGGGATAATCACTATTTGGAGCTGATAGCCTCCACATTACTCAGCAACACAACTTTCTTATATTGCTTTAAAAATGTTCCAAAGAAATTTTCAGAGTACAATTTTGACTCAACATAGTTAAAATGTACAGTCCAACCTGCTGTCAGCTCTGCCCTTCTTTCTTAGTTATATAATATCATTTCCACTTCCAAGACTTAATAAATGAGTCTTCCCTTGAGTACGACGTGACCATCTAGAATAAATCTGGCCTAGAGTAAGGGGGGGAAAGTAATACATTTTCCTACTTGGTGTTATAATTTGTGTTGGATGCCCTCCAACTGGTCTATGGCTTTGTACATTTTCCACATCAGAAGAGAATTGGGCTAGCTAAACCTTTTCATAGGGTCAGTGAAAAAATTACTAGCTCCTGGGGAAAACTTGGACTTGTCTTTCAATGTATATGAATGCTTCATTATCAATTTAATGCAGACTACAACATGTGAGAAACTCACAATCAATCATTAGTGACATTCCCTAATGTCCACCTAATTCTCAGAAACATTTTTTCACCTTTTCACTTTTATTGAACTCTGAACACACAGCTACCCCTAAAGCACTCTCCAGCCCTTTGCCAGACTCCTCTATTCCTGAGCCTGGCGGTGTGAATCCAGTGTGCTCCTAAGTGCAGTTTTCAGGGTATTATTCATTTCTTCTCTCTACTAATAACTCATCTTCCCTCTCAGCTGCTGACCATGCTTCCCATTTCGCTGAGAAAATGAAAGCAATTGCAAGACAGCTTCCATGTGCTCACACTCCCTTCCCTAAACTGCCAGCAGCATTTTCACCACATAGTTTGTCATTTCACCTGTTCCCATGGAGGAAGTCTCTGTGTTCTCATTTAAAACCAGTCTGTCACAGATCATTCCAGTCAGGAACACTGCACGGTGTTATTTCTTCCATTTTAAGCATGAACAAAAACAAACATGTCTGATGCTATATGTTCCTCTAGGTATACTCCATTTCTTTTCTCTTTATAGCAAAACTCCTCAGATTTCTCCAGTTTCATGGGCTTACAGACTTCCTGCATATTGATGATTCCCAAAATGATATAATCAGTTCAGACCTCTCCCCTGAACTTCGCATACCAACTGCCTACTCCACACTTACACTTGGTTATTTAACAAATATTTCAAACTTACACGTCCGAAATCAAACTCCTGATCTCTTTCCTCTACCAGTGTTTCCTGTCTTAGGAAACATATTTCCTTCCAGTTGCTCAAGCCAAAAGCCTTGGAGTCATCCATTACTCCTCTCTGTTAGCAAACGTCAATATTAATCTTATTTTAGTCTACCTGGTCTCTTTATTTCTTCCCTTAAAAATCAAAAGTAAATACTTCACACAGCAGGCAAAATTGTTCTTTTAAGACATAAATCATATTATGTCACATCTGTGCTCAAAACCTAGTAGTATCTTCCCATGTCATTCAGAATCCTTAAAACCACCACCTACAAGGATTCACATGACCTGGCCTCCTGCTAAATCAATGATCTCATTTCCTGCTAATCTTTTCCTTGCCCATTCTAGTGGAAGTTCACTAGCCTCCTTTTCTTTTTTCAAACATGCCATATATGCCCTTGTTTGAATTTATGCTTAAAGTTTTCTGCAGTTAAAACTTTCTTCTCCCAAATATATACGTAACGCTCCCTCGTCTTGTTCATGTCTTTGCTCAAGTATCACCCCTACCACGAGGCCTATTCTGACCACTTGTCCCTACCTACCACATGGCCCTCTCTCACATTCTCTGCTTTGTTTTCCCTCCATATGATGTTTTATCATCTTATGTATATATTGTTGTTTGTTTATTATTTGTTTTCAGCTAGTCTGTAAGCCTTATAGGGGCAGAGAGGTGTGCCTTATTTATCACTTACTTTATCCTTAGATAGTGCCAGGTATATGGCTACATTAAAAAAATTTTACTATAAGTCCCCGGTAACACAATTATCATGTAATTGGTGATTGGCTCCAAACTTCTATAGCAGGTTTACCCTAGTTGTTTTGTTATTTTTTCTGTAATATCAATCCATTTTACATGGTTTGAGCTTTTTAGCCTCATTTTTAACATTATCATGGAATTTTATTGTATATTTGAATGAATAGAAGAAAGAAAGAAAGTGAGGAAGGAAGGAGGGAAGGATGGAAGGAAGGAAGGAAAGAAGGAAGGAAGGAAGAAAGGAAGAAAGGAAAGAAGAAAAGGCAATAAGAAAGATAAAATAAAGCAACTCCCTTTAGCCCAAGACAAATAAACTTGGAATCATAAGAAAACAGTGGTTAAAAGAATCTGAAATCATGCAACTGACTAAAAGTTTTAGGCAATATGAAATTGAAAACCAATGTAATCGAGGCAGAATTATCTGGTAACTACATGAGAATATAGTAGAATATTCTTTATTTGGGGGAAATAACCCCAACAACGACTTGTTATAGAAGGATTTATAGTAACTTTAACAATTGAGCAAGACAGTAACTTTTATGTATGGTAGTGGTGATGAAATCCACAATGCAAAGAACCTTCATAAGACTACCCTGGGGCCCAATGAGCCCCATGAATAAGACAGAGACAAACAATCACGATGAAATCATAGAGACCTTAAGGTAAGATATGTGTTGAGAGTCTTCTCAATAATTTTTGCTTTGATGATTAAAATAAATAGATGATCACAAAGCTAACTAGATAGGTAGATGCAGATAGCTGACAGATAGATAAAGATTGATAATATAGACACACTTAGATGTACAGCTATTAGATAAATTACTACTACTGTGGTAGTTAATTTTATGTGTCCACTTTAGAGGGTCATGGAGTTACCAGATATTTCGACAAACAATACCCTGGGTGTCTGTGAGGGTATTTGTGGATCAGATTAAAATTTTAATCAGTAGATGGAGTAAAGCAGATTGACCCTCCCTAATGTGAGTGGTCCTCATCCAATCTGGTGAAGACCTGACTAGAACAAAAAGGCTAAGAGAGAATTGCTCCTTTCTGACTGCTTTTGAGCTAGTCTATCAGTTTTTTCCTGCATTCATACTTGAACTGAAACATTGGTTCTTCCTGGGTCTTAATCCTGTAGAGTTTTGGACTAGACTAGTGAACACACATACACACACACGCATACAATTTATATATTTGGGTTTGTTTCTATGGAGAAACCTGAATAGTACAACTAAATTGTGTTTTGTTTATTTGATTTGTCCTTTTGTTGTTTCGTGTTAAGATAACTAAATTCCAGAAATATTTTTAATATGGTATAGGTCAAATCTTGGACCCTTTGGGTAATAATTTTTCTACCATTTTAATGCCACCAATTGCTCTCTCTCTCTCTTTTTTTTCCATGTACATCAGCTTCTCCTGCTTCTCATATAATTAGGAATAAAAGAACTCGAGTCACATAAAAAAATCTCTGCAGTGCTCTCTGTAACTTCATACATGCTGTTGCCATTTAATAGAGTATTTTTTTCTTCCTTTCATTATATAGCTAATCTTTCTTTAAGCATCTCTATTTCAGAAAATTTTCTTATGCTCCATTCTGCTGTAGATGGCAACCCCCTATCCTCTATACAAATCTCTGCTGTAGGATAAATCACACAGTACTACAATGATTAATAAATCTCTATGTTTCCTTCAGTAGAAAATATTAAGGACTGTTTAAACATACAGACTGTACTTTTTAAAAAATATTTTATGTCTAACTTCTAGAATAATGCCAGTCATGAGTATTTGTTGAAAAAAGTGGCCATAATATGGATGCCAATGGTCTACTCTATCCCATGTGATGATTGAGATTATTGAGAATCTTTCATTTCTGGATAAATTATTTTCTTCACTTTGTAAATTTTCTTAAAGCTAAATGCAAATCTCAATTATTTAAAATTAAATAAGCAAACTCAACAGCATAAAATTTTTTCTTAACTGCACATAAAAGAGGAAATTCTGTTTATATTTTATGGAATATCACCAAGCAATCATCATATAACTGACTATTCTTAATTTTGTAATATGCATTAGTTTTCTAAACAAAATGCTTTCATCTGAAGACATGACAATACCTTTGGTAGATCAAATTTTTGACTGATGAAAATGAAGGAGAAGGAGAAGAAAAGGTCAAAGTCATCATTGTACTGAATCAGAGGTAGCCTATTTATTTGTATTTTCACTGACAAAGAAGGTGGATTACAAAACCAATAAAAGAATTTGTCATCAAGTGCTTTTAAAAGTCTTATGATGGCAAAGAAGTGAATCAAACAAGAGTCATTTTATTCTCTGTCTGTGTGTAGGATTCAACCTATAAAGAGTAGAGCATATCTGTATCCCTATATAA
The DNA here is from genome assembly GCA_004363605.1 of Indri indri. Lineage (NCBI taxonomy): Eukaryota > Metazoa > Chordata > Mammalia > Primates > Indriidae > Indri > Indri indri. The sequence goes on from RJWJ010016160.1 coordinate 11,313, forward strand.
ATAATAAGTATAATAAAAAGTCTTTAGTGATTCTTGAGCCAAATAATACTTCAATTTGTTTTGTACTACAATGATATGTACTAATATATATTCATTATGCCACAAAACATATGTAGGTGTAAAAATATTCACATATGTACTAATTCCAGATAAACAATTCCCTATGCAGCCACAGACATAGATCATTCCCAGAAGTGATGGTATCTTTGTAAGCCAATATTTCACCAGTGACATTTTGGTGCCAGTGAATCAACATTTCCAATACTGATTCTCTGTTTGAAGAAATCCTGCCATCTGGAATTGGTCCCTCTAGTAATGCTATTTAAATTGTCATGGGATAATGCTTCTTAATCACCTTCAACTTAGTTGGAAAAATTAAAAGGACTGTCTATTCAATTTATGCCCTCCCTTTGGGGTTATATAGATAGCTGTTTATTTGTGTTGTTTAACAATTTTATTACTGACTTTTTTCCAGAGCATTTTAACCTAAAAAGTTAATTATGAAAATATTTAATTTCCAATAATGTCTAGATGTTACAATTCAGATAAATCTAACTCCGCTATACCTACATTTTCTTTTAATCATTAAAAATTTTCTGTATGGTGATGCTGTGCTCATATAGTAATGCAGTAGAAATATGGAGGCAATATGGCTTTTCTTTGTATGATATGGTACCATTATAAGAGTATATAATAAGAGAATAATTTCAATAGAATATTGTAGATCCTTAAAAAATAGTACAGTCCTTAGAAAGAGATGGAGAAATATAGGTAATATACTAATTTATCAAATAAAGCTAAGACATTGTGAAAATAATCAAAATAATATGCACACATGAATACAATGTCTAGACTTATAAGCCCATGCAAATGAAATGGCCACTTCAGGATAAGAGGATATACTAACCAAGGAATAAGAGAATATACTAACTTTGCCACCAAGCATCATGAAACATAGCAAGTAATTCACAGAATTATTAAGGTTGTAGCATCCCAGAGAGCTGCCATAAGTCAATAATAGTACTAAAGATAGTGGTGTAGGGCAGAGAATTAGTAATAAATTTAAAGGAACATAATTTTTTAGCATTAGTCAAGATAAATAACCTGATATAAGAGTTCTCAGCCCTTGAATGTTTTTAAAATCATTCTTACTTGCCTGCCCTTAATATCTTGTCTAAGGGAAGAATGGAACAAAAACACAGACTGTATTCATGCATCATTTTAGCCAATGATTTAAAGTTTATTAGGTGTTCCTTGACTTATTTATTCTTCATATACTCACTTCTTAATTCAAAAAATACATATACATCTGACAAAGGACTAATATCTAGATTCTACAAGGAACTCAAACCAATTGGCAAAAAATCCAACAAATAACCCCATTAAAAAGTGGGCAAAGGGCAGGTCATGGTGGCTAGCACTCTGGGAGGCCAAGATGGGAGGATCATTTGAGCTCAGGAGTTTAAGACCAGCCTGAGCAAAAGCAAGACTCCATCTCTACTGGAAAAAGATAGAAAGAAATTAGCTGCACAACTAAAAATCATGTAAAAAAAATTAGCTGAGCATGGTGGCGCATGCCTGTAGTCCCAGCTACTCAGGAGGCTGAGGCAGGAGGATAGCCTGAGCCCAGGAGTTTGAGGTTGCTATGAGCTAGGCTGACACCATAGCACTCTAGCCCAGGCAACAGAGTGAGACTGTGTCTCAAAAAAAAAAAAAAAAAAAAAAAAAAAAAAAAAAAAAAAAAGGTGGGAAAAAATATGAACAGACTTTTTTTTTTTCAAAAGAAGATACACAGATGGGCAAGAAATATGAGAAAATGCTCAACATCACTAATCATCAGGGAAATGAAAATTAAAACCACAATGAGATATTACCTTACCCTTATCAAGAATGGCCATTATTACAAAGTAACAACAGATGTTGGCATGGGTGTGGTGAAAAGGGAACACTTATACACTGCTGATGAAAATGTAAATTAGTACACCCTCTATGTAAAATAATATGGTGATTCCTCAAGGGACTAAAAGTAGACCACCATTCAATTCAGCAACCCCACTACTAGGTATCTACCCAGAGGAAAAGAAGCAATTATCTCAAAAAGATACCTACACTTTTATGTTTATTGCAGCACAATTCCCTACACACACACACACACACCATGGAGTACTACTCAGCCATAAAAAAAGAATAAAATAATGTCTTTTGCAGTAACTTAGATGGAACCGGAGGCCATTATCCTAAGTGAAGTATTTCAGTAATGGAAAAACAAATACCACATGTTCTCACTTGTAAGTGAGAGCTAAACAATGGGTATACATGGTCATACAAAGTGTTACAATGGACACTGGAGAATCAGAAGGGGAAAGGGTGTGTGTGTGGGGTGAGGGATCAAAAATTACCTATTGGGCACAACATACACCATTTGGGGGATTGATACTCTACAAGCCCCGATTTCGCCACTATACAATTCATACATGTAACAAAGTCCCTTGCACCCCCAAAATCTATTGAAATAAAAAAGTATCAGACTCTGTTCTCTTAAAAAAAAAGAAAAGTAAAAAAAAAACAACTCCAAAATACTTATTAAATATTTTATCTGAATAAGGCACTGTACTAGTTGCTAGATAGGAAAGAATATGATAATGACCAAAAACAAAGAATGCACACTTACAATTATTAGAAGAGATGAAATACAACAAATGCCTTTCAATTTAGTAAGGAAGATACAATAAATACCAATAAAAAAGAAAGTATACTAGTACTGAGAAAAGTGTACAATAAATACCATTTTAAAAAAAGAGTGGTTAGAAATTACTTGTTTTGCAAATAGGGGAAGAAAGAAGTCCAATTTAACCTGTGTTCATGAATGACTGTTATGTGTCAGATACAGTACCTTTACCTTAAGATGCAAAGATAAATAAACATGATTCTTTTCTTCTAGGAGTTTTTAGTTTGTCAGGATTGTCTCTTCTTGGAGTGTGAGGAATGTCAGGGAAGACTTTATGGAAGAAGTGATACTTGAGTTCCACCTTGAAATGTAGGTAAAATTTTGACAGATGGATAAAAGGAAGGGAGCTTTCCAGGGACAGACAAAACCATGAATACAACAGCATCTGCAATCTTCTCTCTGAACTTATTTATATTCTTCTGAAGGTTTGGTATGAGAATGATAGAAGGCATAGCTCTGTGATACATGTTTTACAGTACCCTGTTTTTAAAGGAAAAAAAATCGATATTCTTAGAAAATTCTATTTTTTATTATTTCAACATTTTTGAATATTTGTTTTAGTGCCATTCAGATTACTTGGCACTGTAGATAGAAATGGTGTTATGCTATTCCTGTATCTTGTGTTCCCCCTAAGAATTTGCAACCTCACGTAGTAAGTAACAGAGATAAGTTAAATCTCATTATGGTATAGTGTGCAAGTATTTTAGAACTAGCATGTTTTTAAAATATTAGTTGTTCATGAGTAGAGTCTATCCTAGATATTACACATTTGCTTTCATATACGTTTTTACCCTTCACATTATCTACATGTGTTGAATTGAGAAGAGTCAACTCATGAGTTACTCAGGTAGATTTCCTACTGGATGAGCAACATCAGCAGGAAGATTACAGTGGTTAATCGAGGGTCAGAGTCTTTTCAAGGACTTTGTATAAGTTTCTACTGAGAACAGCAGGAAAACCAGTATAAGCAGAGGGGCTGAAAGAGCAATCCAAGAGAAAAGAACAGAAAAATTATGTTCCTAAATATGGTCCTTTTTCCATGACCCTCTGCCCTGAACATTTTTAGATTGAGTACCTTGAGAAAATACTTTTCCTTACCTTCTTTCTTTAATATTGTTTCTGAATCTTTGAGAGAATTTAAACTAATTTTTCATTAGCATGTTTTGCAAAGACACAAGAAACCCATACTTTGCATGCTGGGGAAAAAAGCAGTTTTATCTGTTGGTAGACTCTTTGTTTAAATATATCCATCCCTTCTGATATCTTTTCCATGATTAGTTTAAAAGCTCTTTTCTTGATGTGTTTTGGCTTTGAAATTATAGAACCAATCTTTGTGTCTTACATTTTTTCCTAAGAAACTTATAAGAAGTGTGTTAAATGTAAGTAAGATGTAAATTTGTAAGGTGACAAATTGAAGCTTTGACCAAAATTATAGGCCATTTCTCAGGAGCTATGCTGATAACCTTATCATAGCATCCAGCAAGAGTAAAGGAACATGAAAGCCCCTTTTTGTTATTGTGAATCTTTAACATATGGTCCACAATAGACTTTAGATTTAGCTATAGGTTGATTGATGTAAGTGGAATATTTGCATAGAATTCTATGGTTTAAAATAAAATTTTACATATATTAATATCATCGATAATTATGTAAAGTTTCATTGCTATCATATTATTTGACAGTTATGAAAACGGAGCTTCAGAAGATTAACTGACTGTTGAAAAGTTGACTGTTAGGACTTAAGGCCAGTTCTTATGATTTCATGTCCAGCCTCTGCTTTTACACTGATTAGGAAGTATAATTTTATTTTATTTTTATTTATTTTTATTTATTTTGAGACAGAGTCTCACTCTGTTGCCTGGGCTAGAGTGCTGTGGCATCAGCCTAACTCACAGCAACCTCAAACTCCTGGGCTCAGGCAATCCTCCTGCCTCAGCCTCCCAGGTAGCTGGGGCTACAGGCATGTGCTACCATGCATGGCTAATTTTTTCTATATATTTTAAGTTGTCCAGCTATTTTCTTTCTTTCTTTTTACTTTTATTTTTCTGTTTAACTTTTTAGTAGAGACAGGGTCTTGCTCTTACTCAGGCTGGTCTCGAACTCTTCAGCTCAAACTATCCGCCTGCCTTGGCCTCCCAGCGTGCTAGGATTACAGGCGTGAGCCACTGCGCCTGGCCAGGAAGCATAATTTTAAAAATTGTGTTTAAAATATTGTCATGATAGTGTTAGCTTTATAAAAAATTCAATTTAAGTGACATAGATTTAGTAGATTGACGACCAGTATTAGGTGGACTAAAATGTCCAAGGATCACCATTTCAACATACTTTAGATTTAAACCAGAATAATGAGTGTTTAAATAGCTCTGATATTACCCTAATACTTTAATGACACCAGGAAATAATTTCATTTACATATATGCAAATACACAGATAATCCCAATAACCCACTGTAATCTTACCTAACCTACCAAGACAACAGTCCGGTTTTGTATCTCCTTCCTTACTTTCACTATTGCCAATTAAATTTTGTTTTATTTTTAAGTAAAATGATGGTTAATTGATACTTCAGTAAATCAGATGTCAAGTATTATTTTCTAAACTGTATCTTTATCTTGTCATCCTTTTTCTTTATACATTTTCTTAATATGAAAACTAAAGTTTTAAAAATAATTGCCAGTCTAAAATTTTTAAGGATGTGCCTGCTTAGAAGAGTCAGCAACAGAATATGTGCTACCTTTTATAAGCAGCCCACCCAAATACCTCTCACATTTCTTCAGTACACCCAGCAATTCCTTTTATATGGGAAATAAGTTTTCACTTTACTTTTCACTAGAGAACTTTTCATTAAATAAAATATTTATGGTTGAAGTAGGAAACATGTTGCCTTTCAGTCCCACTAGATCAATAAATGATCTTTTCAGAGGAGCAAATTATGATAGAAGAATGGATAGGTGCCTGAACACATGGAACATGTATTTGGGTGTAACAGGGAAGAAGAGCGGTGTAGCAGAAAATAGGAAATTGAAGGCTCTGAACACCAAACCCAGAAGATGAAAACTTCATTGTGTTATCTAGGGAGGCTCATTCTCAGATCTCAGAAAGTTTATGATCTTACTAACTAGGCCCTACGAAAGAATTGGTTATTTTTGATGTATGATCAAATATTATCAAAAAGAGTCATTCTAGAGTTTAACAAAGAAGTTTTAACAATATATAGGCTCTTCATTTTTACAGGTATTGGCATTGAAATCACAGCTTCTCCAAAGTCATAGATGGATTAGACAGATGATAGATAGATAGATAGATAATCATCAGTAGCAAAGTAAGGACTAGAGTTGAGGGACCCCAATACTGTCCCCTGTGTTTCTCACTCTGTGCTGCTTTCCCTCCCAACAGAGCATTGATCATCACTACAGTCACGTTTTAAAGAGAATAGTTGCAGAGTTATAAGGAATAAGAATTTTAAAAGAAAAAATGAAGAAAAGAAGTACCATTTTAACCTTTTCAAGTTGCCAGGAGAAAGAGTGGGAAAGAATATTTACTTTTTCCAAAATATAATAAAAGTTTAATTAGGTTAAGGAGGATGAGAAAAGATGAGAGCAGGAAGCTATTTGCTCTTTCAAAATATAGATGGGCTGCCTTGAACTCTTTAGTTTTTACCATATCAGGGTTTACTGGTGCATAATTCTTGCCAAATGTCATTGATCCATACTTTTTGTTCTAATCTGAGTTGATCTTGTAGTGTAGAGGATGTCTCTAGCACACAGGAGAAACAGAAGACGACAGATTTTTAAGGTAGGTTTTAACTCAAATTGATAGTAAACCCAGTTTATTTTGCTCACTGTTTTTGCTTTTATCTCAATTTTGTTTATAATGATAAGAACAAGAACATCATAAGATTTATGTACAAAAGCTACTTTTAGGCAAGTTAGGTCTCTGATTATTTTCTTTAGCAATGCCAAAACATGAAAGCATGGTATATAACACTAGAAATATTCAACAATATAATTATTGAAATATTCCTGGTTTCCATTAGATTTCATGGCTTTAAAGCAATTGTCCTGTTTAGAGCAAGACTTCTAAATGACTGGGTTGTTTTGGACAGAAAGAACAGTTTGGTGTTGGAGATTATTGCTGAATCATTGTTATATTTGATGTTTGTAGTGTGAGCAAGTATCATGGTGACAAGTTTAATATATTTTTAGGTAAGAAGATACTGAATGCTTCCTTAATCTAAGCATGAATCTCCTGCTAGGACATTTTTTGATATATTGATCATACAAATATGACTCTTTTAAAGTTGCATAGTCAGTAGGACATGTGGATATGGTCATGTTACCTCTTTTTACTGTTCCCCAAGTGTCTGGCTAATGTGTAAACATGCTGTTTGAAGCCTGCACGGCCATATTTATATTTTCCTATCTTTAGGGTTCAGCACTGCAAAGCAGACAAATTCATGTTTCTGATTCACAGGGTTTACTGTTTTGTCACAGTGTTCAAATAAAGATCTGCTAGAGAATTTTCTTGTAAAAGATAAAAGTCCACATTCATACTATCAAGGTCATTACTGAACTCAATGCCTTCAGTATAAAAGCACAGAGATGCCATCTAGCAGCAGCCCTCAGAAATTTCCCACATGGAAATAGTCCTTTCCCTATAAAACTGAACAATAATTGCCTTCCTACAAGCTTTCAGTTTTTAGAATTTTACTTACTGAATGTTATTTGGCATATTGTCCATAATCCAGACACTCCGTTACAAATGAAATTAATTGATATCTCTTAAAATAGGCAAAGTGATATATCCCTGAGTTTTTCTAAAAGGAACTGTTAACTTGTTAATTATACTTGAATTAAGAAAACATAATCTAAATAATTTTCCTGAGAGGAAAATTGGCAATCTGCCTATACAAAAATATAAATAATTAATTAGCAGAGAATTTTCTTCCTTTGTTCCCAAAACATACTAATCTTGTCAATTTTCTGATATATTAAATGAGAGAAAAGAAAGTCAGTGCATGTTGAAAGTAAGTTCACCCTACTAACAATGAAACTCCCACTTTTTATTTTTAATTTAAAAACAAAATTGGCTTTTAAGTAACTTATCTTACCATAAGATGGCGATACTTAAGCATTTTATAAAATGTCATATAAAATCTATAAGCCTCAGTCATAGGAAAAAAAAAGCCATTGTAAACATAAACATTAATGGTCTTCCATGAAATAGAATGTTAGAAGGCACTGTTAGAACACCTTTTTGTCTTCAGGTAAATTAATATGCAAGAAGTGCTCTCTAAGATTTAGATACCCAATAGTTGATATAGGTGAAATTCTATATCTTAAAAAAAAATCAATTCAATTTTAAGAGCTCTCCTATTTTCCCAATTTCTGTGTATCCATGTGTCATTATATATATATATTTATATATACATATATTTGTTTGCAATAAATATGAAGTAACAATATAGAATAATACTTAAACAAATTTAATTAGAAATTCGATTATGACATATATCAATTATAACATATTAGTATGTAAAAAAAGAAATTGATTAGAATTTCTGTTCAAGTGTCATCACTTAAATAATTACTTATTTTTCTAAAAAATGTCTTTTTTGTGCTACATTATTGAGGTTTTAATTCCAATTTCACCATACATATTTTGCTTTATGAATTCTGATTTTTTTAAACTCTAAATCCTAAATTCATTGTTTGTAACCTAACTGACAATTATTTCGAGAAAACATTGATGCCATTTATAATATTCTGAGTGATCAAAAATAGTTTGATAAAATATAAAAGAGTAGCTTCTATTCACCTTTTCAAAAGTAATATTTTGTCTGCAATTCCAAAAACTTTTGACAATGTTAAAATTACTTGCTCTGAACATTTTAATATTCTTTGTAATATCATCTGTGGTATAGAACAAAATACTGTCTTTTGAAAAAAATATCTGTTGTTCTTTGCACACTGTATTGCAGTATCTAGAAGCTGAGATGGACAGTTTGAAAAGGTAATGCATGCCCTCCCTGGATCATTCCGCTCAATTGTACATCCACAGTTCATTCTGAAGCAAGTAGAAAGTTTCATAGCATTGACTATAAAGAAATGAACTCATCGAAACTGGAAAAGATCATATTGACCAAACATAGGTTGTTTATTTGAGAAATTTAACTCTATATTTAATAAAAGATTATCTACATATTTAATTTTGAAAAGGGTACAATCAAGAGATTTATGCATTAATGATATCAGACCTATCACATCAACATACAATTGTTAGTGAAGCTCTACATTTCTGAATTCATTTTAAAGAATGACAACGCTCACTTTAAGTCAAGTGACTTTTTCTGTAGTAACTCAGTGATTAGCTTTGCTTTTTAAAAATGTTTTACTAAACATATTTCAAATGAGATATATAATAGAATGTGTTCAAAACTTTTAACCAACATCATATGATGACAGTGGCAGTGTATAGAATATATCACTACAGGATGCAGAGAAAAAAAGAAAAAACAAGATTTTAAAAATATAAAAACAAAATCAACATTTTTTGCTCAGGTTTAAATGCTTTAAAGTTACCACTTACTATATAAAATATGGCATTAAGATCATTAAGATAGCATTCATACACTGTGTGAAGCTTTCACCATCACAATATCAGTACAACCATAGCTTTAAAATAAAATGATTTTATTCTTATCAAGTCTCCCTAAATATGAAAGTGTATAGAAATAATTACAAGTATATATGACATGGTTGTAAGTTTTCACTATATGCTATGTTAGGCCCATAAATATCACAACGACAGTATTATATTATGCTTGATTACATCTTAGTTCTATTTAATTATGAAAGGAAACTTAATTTCTCTATACTACATAGATGATGTAAAGCTTTAAAAATAACTTTACGATATTTTTAAATACAGTTTTTATTGGTTTGATAGCATGGTATCATTTCCCTATAGTGTCAGATTGCTATTGACCAATTAAAGAGCAAAATAATAAGTAAATAAATTGTATCTCTTACTCTTTTTGACCAGATGCCTTATCTCTTACTCCCTATAATTATGATTTTCTTAGAATGATGAAGCTCTCAAATTACCTCTTTGTCATCACTACTTTTCTCATACCTTGTTAAAAATATTTCTCCTGTCTTTTTATCAGAGGAGCTTAGCATTCACTTTAATGGACAGTACTGGATAATTTTCAGAGTTCAACAGCTATGAGGTAGCTCATCCTTCCTAATGTCCTCCTTAGTTCGATAGGGTTCTCACTTCCTGTTTCTTAACACTGTTAATGAGAACTTCCTCAGTGTCCCCTAATTTCCTTAACAAAAAGAAAGAAGAAAACACAAGCCCCTTTCACCAACGCCTCTCAGCCATGGCAGAAAGTATCGCTGTGCCGCTCTGCCGTGTGTGTTACAAGCAGCATCCCAAATGTTTTGGACACAAACCGCAGCACGTCTGCGATGGGAGTATTATTGACCAGGATCAGCTGGAAAACGCTCCCCTGCTTTCAACAAAGAAACGGTTCACCATCCCCTAATACATGTTTATAAATTGCATCGTTTCAATTGCAAACTCCTTTGCATTACCCGTCCGACTTCGGAAGAGAACATTAAGCAGGTGGATACGGAATCAGATAAATTCCCCCGCGAGCCGCATTGCCCGCTGCCCATACACATCACATTTTCTCCTGGTCCCTCCCCCCTCACACCAGGACCCTACCTTGAGGAGCTATTCCTAGGTAGTTCACCTTGCTATCTACTAAACAGTGGGGATACTCCAGGCACCTGAAAGAGCTGTCTCCCGTGCCGTTTTTGGCACATTTATTTGCATTTTCGGTCGGTTTGTTACATATTGCACATTTATGTCAAACAGGAGTCAAAATACTGTACATACCTTGGAAGGATCTAGTCCAGCAAGCAAAGACAGCAGCAGGAGGTTGAGAAGGTTGGATGTAGCCTGCATTCTGATCTGGGTTTTTGCCCCCTCTTTACTCTCTTTTATGTAGCCACTCTACTCTCACTGCAGAGATCTTTCCCTCGTCAGTTGCACTTTCTGCCTGCCAGTCGGAGCAGAGCGGAGGCTGAGGCGGCGGCAGCAGCAGTAGCAGTAACAGCAGCGGCGGCGGCGGCAGTAGCGGCAGCCGCCCTGGGGGGCGATCATTCCGCAGGCATTCTCAGAACTGCGAGTCCGGGAGCTCACGAGAGAGGGTTGCGCTGCAGTGGGCGCTGGCCAAGGTGCTGAAGTGCCTCCAACCCGCGCACCCCAGTCTACCCTCTCCCCGGCTGCTATATAACCAGCCCACCTCAAAAGTTTAGACCTAAGAAAAAGATAAAAGGAGTAACTGCTGAGAGGGGTGTGGAGACCTGGACAACGGATATGACATCACTACAGCTCATGGAGGTTTCAGGGGTATATTTTGCGGAGAATTCGTTAACCAAAGATTGACTCTCATGTTCCAGTTCAGCATTTGCTGGCAACTTGAGCTGCAGAGAAGTAAAGAGTCAGAGAGATACAGGATTACGAAACAAATAGTGCACTGGAACCTTCTGCTGTCATTGACAGAGGACTTGATATCATATTTAGTGTTTTAAACAAAGTTTGCCGTGGAGAGTATCAGTGCATGTTTTCTATCCAAGGCACACAATTTTTAACCATTACAGATGTTTATGGTAATTAATAGATATTTCTAGGCATTTATGAATAGCCTATTGAAATAATATTTTTTGGTTAGGCATTGATGGGTATTTATCCATCTAAGGCTGTTGGTCATCTGAAAATACTATGCATAAATAAATTAACAGGCTTATTTTTCCTTTAGTTATAAATAGTATTTTCCAGTAGTGCTCTCCCAACTGAAATATCTCCCCTCATAAACACGGCCATACCCAGAAATGTAGTTTTCCTGTCAGTCTGACTTGTGTTTACACTTGAGGAAGAATCCAGTGATATATGGACAGTGGGATGGAAAAAGTGATTATTGCTAAGCTTTCAAATACATTTGTATTCTAGAGCTCAAGAAAAGAGGCCAAACAGTTGCTTCACAAGTGCAAAGAAAGGGTAAATGGCAAACTAACTCTCTCTCATTCACCTGCATCATTTAATTATACCTGAGCAAAGCCATTTTTTTGAAGCTAGAAAAAGCAAGTGTTCTCAATAATATAAAAAGGTGGGATGGAGCTGGCAACCACTATGAAACACCCTTCTCACACAATTATGCCTTTAATGCTCCCATCTTCTGTCGATGTTTCTAGAAATGATGTTTCCTACAGATTAAAATATGCAAACTGGCGCTATGGACATTGCTTCATTTTACTTCCACATTAAAAAGATAAATTGTTTGAGATATCAGACACATACTGTTGTATAAAATCTCCACCAATCTTTCACTAAAAATACTCCATTTTTTTAATATAAGAAAATATCAATTAGGATTTAAATACTTTTGTAAGTTATAGTCCCCAAGAATTTACATCATATTGCATCTGTTTTTATCCTGATATTATAAAGATGTATGCAAGTGTGTAGGATTACTTGAGGTCTTTTTTTTCTACAAAACATAAATGACATGAAGTAAACTAATTCTGAAAAATTTTTAAGGGATGGATTATGTATAAAAAAGAATTTGCAGGATAATATAAATAAGGTGGAATTACTTAGCATGCTGTTAATTTAATGATATCCCTAGCAACCATAGTTACCTTTAGAAATTCCATTATTTTCTAGCAGAAATAGAAAATGAAAAGTCCTTTTGAGGTACTAGATAAAACCACAGAGTTGTGCCTGACACTCTTTGGAATAACTTCCTAGAGGATATTTGTAACTAACTTTCTGTTTCTCCTTTTTACATTTGTTTCTTGACCTGAACTTTTTCTATCTGTTTATATCCATCTGTTTATCTATCAGTGTGGGATAAAATCAGCATAATTTTTCAATGATTTATAAATAAAAATTATAAAAGAATTTAATTCAGTTCCCATTTTTAAATCTTTCAGATGACTTCACAGTTTGAAAATGAAGTTGCATGTGGTAGCTGAATGATTATAATAGTGCACTTTTATTATCCATTCTCTAAATACAACATTTCAATAAATTATTTGTATTCCCACATGCGTTTTTCTCTTCCCAAGTTGTTTTCTACCAACCTGTTTATACCTCCACCTCTCAACAGGCAGTACAGCATATTTGTTTGAGTGTAAGGAAGCTGTATTAACACACAAAAAGTAATATGAAAACACAATCATATCAATTTTATCACTTCAAGATAAACAGATATTGTTCTAATGGAATAATGTAGGTTTTTGGAAATAAAATTATTTTGATCTCAAAGATGTTTCACAATATTGGTGATTGGAATAAAACTCTTATGTGGGCACGTTTTTTTCTTTAATTCTCCATTTTTCTATATTTCATGGCATTGGAATATTATGTATAACAAGAAGTTAATAAGAAGACAAATTCTATGAAACCTTGCCAGAAAAATGTGATGGAAGAGGATGATAATATTTAGAGATCCAAAGTAAGTAATGTATGGTAATTATGTTACAAATGAAAATGGATGATCTTAGCATACTTACAACATACTTGCCATGAGAGAAGCTTAGTCATTTGTAGAGAACAATCAAGTTCAGTAATAAATCAAAGCTGTATTAAACTGAACAACAAAAGGTGTAAATTAAACAACACAAATCCACCAATACTCTACTATTCCTCTATCTCTCTTTGAAAATAGGACAATAAAATTGCAACATTTCTTTTAAATATGATTATGACTATTACTTTTAGTTATTTATTTTGTAGTAAAGCCCTCTTGTGATATATTTCCATGCAATTAACTTGACAAAATTGTAGGTCATATTATATATTACTGTGCATAGCAATCAATAGAGCATTTCTCCTTGCAAGGAAGAAAGTCCATGAAGTTCTTTGTATCGTGTATCTTACACTAGCTAGTCAGAAGAGTTCCACTAAAGGTAAGAAATGGTGTATCTGTCTGCTTTTATTTTCAGTGTCACTTCAAATTGGCAACTGTAACTTATAACAAAATTATGAAATGTGATTCATAGCATAGGTTTAGAAATCTTGCATTCTTCAATGAATGCATGAGAAAATATTTGACATTTATGTGTCTAGTCAAAGTTAGCCTTCTATGTTAGTATTACTCTGAATTTTATAAGGCCTTACAAGAATTTTAGCCAGTATTATCTACAGAGGTATGCACAAAAAATAAGCTTAAATGGACATGTATACATGCACAACACATAGAACAAATAATGCAAATTTTTAAAAAAACATTTACATGCAATATTACAAAAGTAAGTTCTTAATTATATAGTGGATTATATTCTTAGCTGAACGTTTTATGTGTTTTAGTCTTATTTAAATAAGATACTGAATGGTATATGGTTGACCCTTGAACAATGTGAAGGCCCCTATGCAGTTGAAAATACACATATAATTTTTTTTGATCAAGAGAGAAATCAAGAAATATGTATAATTTTTAACAACCCCAAAACTTAATTACCAATAGCCTACTGTTGACAGGAAGCCTTGCCAATAACATAAACTGTTGATTAACACATATTTTGTATGTTATATGCATTGTATACTATATTCTTATAATAAAGTAAGATAGAGAAAAGAAAATGTTATTAAGAAAATCATAAAGAAGAGAAAATATACTTACCGTTCAGTAAGTGAAAGTGGATTATCATAAAGGTTTTCATGCTTATCATCTTCATGTTGAGTAGACTAAGGAGGAAGAGGAAGAGGAATGTGTCCTGGGTAGCAAAGGTGGAAGAGATGGAGGAGAAGGAAAGGAAGGCAGGAGAGGTAGGTGCTCTCGGCATAACTTGACCGAAATACACTGCAATTTCTGTCTGACTTTTTTGCTTTTTCATTTCACTAAAAATGTCTCCATGTAATACTAACTTTTTTACGTTGTTTGCTTTAGTTCGGTGCCCATATCATAGAAAGATCCCTGTTATAAAAGAAATCAAAACCAATCCTGAATAATTGGAATACTTTTCCCAGTTTGCCGAATGTCAACTTGCTTTCTGGCGCTGCTTCTCCTACACACTCTTCCTCATTGTCTGGCACTGGTTTGGCAGCAGTCATCTCCATCAAGCCATCTTATGTTAATTTCTCTGATGTGGTGCCTATTAGGTCTTGAATTTCTCCAAGACCCATAACTTCAAATCCTCACCCCTTTTTTTGCTATATTTACAATCTCTTTCATGCTTTTCTTCATTCTCTCTGCTGTAACTCCTGTGGAGTCATACACAACATCTGGAAACAGTTTTCTCCAGCAGAAATTTATTGTTTTTGGCTTGAAATCTTTCGTAGATTTTCTACAATAATGATGGTGTAATCCTTCTATACTTTCGTGAAATTCTCCCTATCAGAGTTCTCTTCCATAGTGTTGATAATCCATTCTATAAAGCAGTGTGTGTAACGAGCCGTAGAAGTCTGTATGATCCCCTGAACTAGGGGCTGAGTTGCAGACACTGTGTCTGGGAGCAAGTAGACCACTTGCATGCCTTTTGGTGTTGAACTCATGGAGATCTATGTAACCAGGGGCATTGTTAAATATCAAAAGAACTTTAAAAGACAGTCATTTACTAGCAAGGTACTTCCTGACTCCAGGGAAACAGTATTGATGGAATCTATCCAGATAAAGGGTTCTCATTGTCCAGGCCTTCTCAATGTACAAGCAGAAGACTGGCAGCTGGCGTTTACCTTTTCCCTTCAAGACTCAAGAGTTAGCAGCTTGATGAGTACGGTCAGTCCTAATCATGAACCCAACTGCATTTGCACAAAACAGTAGAGTTAGCCTATTCCTTCCTGCCTAACATCCCGGTACTCACTCCTCTTCCTTACTAAGGAAGGGGAGTCCTTTGTGGCATTTTTCCCCCAGAATAGGGCACTTTTGTCTGCATTAAAAATTGGTTTAGGAAGCTATCCTTCCTTTCTTCTCAATGATTTTCTTAATAGTGTCTGGAAACCTGTCTTCTGCCTCTTGGTCGGCATAAGCTGCTTCTCCTGTTATCTTGATATTTTTAAGTCAAACTTCTTTCTAAAATTATCAAACCATCCTTTGCTGGCATAAATTCTCCAACTTTAAATCCTTCACATTCCTTTTGTTTTACATTGTCATATAATGACTTTGCTTTGTCTCAAATCATTTTAGAGTCTATAGGTTTGCCTGTCTCATAGCAATCCTGCACCCACATAAAGCTGCATTTTCAATATGAGATAAAAAAGATATTTTGCAAAAATTTCAAGGCTCTCCCACAAGCTATTGTAGCTATAGTAATAGCTTCATGAATTTCCTTTTCCTTTTTCACAGCAGTGTTTATTCTAGGTTCATTTATCTTGAAATGGCTGGCACCCACAGATACCTGAATCTCTGGTACATATCAAGCAATTCAAATTTTTCTTGTAATGTTATGGATTTTCTCTGCTTCTTGAGATGACTTACAGCATCACTAGCGGCACTTCATATGGGTCCCATGGTGACATTTTAGGTTTATGATGCTGCACTAACCATGATGAATAATGTGAGAACCATGAGAAATCACTTCTTACTGTGATACAAAATTTTCTGGAGAGACATAATGGCTCCTGCAGAGATGGTTAGTGTCAAGTCGATACTCCCAACTCTTGAGCTCACTGCAATAGCAATAAAAGGTAGCTACAAAAATATCACAGTATGTACTACAGTTAATTTTATGCAGTTTATGATTTAATACTGCATCTTTATGTTGTTTACATTTTGCTCGACTGCAAATGGTGCCATGTAGAGTCTGTGTTTGCATGTGTAAGTTTTGATAAATTTTTACATTTTATAATAGATTCGTGCATATTTTATGGTAGCAAATGATAAAATAGTATCTACATATATTTCATGAATTCATGACATACTTCACTTTTTATTAATTTTTTGGTATTTCTAGGCTACATGGTTGTTCTGTTTTTTCAAATTGTCACAAATCTTCAAAAACTTTTCCAGTATATTTATTCAAAAAAATCTGCATGTAAGTAGACCTGTTCAAGCTTGTGTTGTTCAAGGGTCAATTGTACTTTTTTCATATATTTTACCCATCCTCAGCATTTTAGAGATGTTCCATTATGCTAAAAACTGCTGTTACATACTTTGGTTTCATCTATTAACATTAAGAGACTTATTTATTTTAGAATAAAAATAAGAATAATTCCACAGCTAATACAAACCCTTGGGCAATTTTTCACCTTTTGCTATATCAATAAATATTGCTTTGATTCATTTCCTAATGTTCCTGACCTGTCAGACTACTGTCTCACTTTGATTTTTAACCTGCTCCTCTTCTACTTTCTTGGGGTAACTTTTCTTCCTTGCTTGCTTTTAAGACATTTCCATCTAGACCCCCTACCTCTCCTAACTACCCTGTCTAAAAATAACAACCCAATAATTCTATACTTATTTTATGTTTTTTATGATATTTATTTACTGTCTGTCTCCCTTAAAGAATATATTCTATAAAGGGTCTTTTTCCGTTTGGTGTTTTACTCTCATTCAAGCATCTGGAAGAGTGCCCAGGACCTAGAAGTCACTTACTCAATAATGATTTAATCAATAAATGAATGAGTGAGTGAATTTTCCCACCTTAATTCTTTCATGCATATTTATATATCCAAAGTTTACTAGATGTCACTGCTTAATTTTTATAGGTATATAGGCACCTCAAACTTAATATTTCAAATGAATATCTTTCTTAAATCATATTAATTCGTGGCACAATCTTCTACCCATTACACAGCAAGAAACATGGAAGTCCAACTTGATTTCTCCTTCATGTTTATCCTTGCCTTCAATGCATCAAAAATACTGTTAATTGTATAATGTCTCTAGAATTAATCTCCAAATCCATTTCACTTCTCCATTCATACCTAGTTCAGGACCTTGTTTATATCATTTGAAGTTTTACAGTAGTTTTTTCTCTTTGCCTTTTCTCAAGTTTTTCTTTTATGTCTACTTTCAACCTACAGTTTATTGTCCACACAATGAATTGAAGGGATTGATTTAAAGACTAATTTGATTATGTCGCCTGTCAGATTAAAGGCCTTTCCATGGAGCCCTATCTTCTACATGATCAAGTGTAGGCTCCTTAAAATGGTTTATGCAGGACTTTGCATGACATGGGCCCTGTCTTCCAATGCAGTCTCATTTCTAACCATTTTTACCCAATAATTTGGATCCACCAAAAGATTATTAATAATACTTGTAGTTCTTTTAACACTGCTCCTTTATGGCAATAATAGTTTTTCTTATGTCTTAATAATTCTTATTCTGCTTTTAAGTTTCACTTTAAATGCCATCTCATCTAGAAGGCCTGTACTAGGCCCTGGTACCCTCCCTCTAGGTGTCTCTTTTCAGCATGTTTCACAATAGCGTGTGAACACTTCCATTCTTGTATTTACCACGCTTGATTGTTGGAATCTACTTTTGTGTCTTTCTTCTTCATTTGATTGTAAAGCTCCTTAATATGTTTAGGTTATCAATTGCTTCATAACTAACTCCTCTAAAATTTAGTGGCTTAAAATAAAAATACATCATTAACTCTCATGGTTTTGTGACCATTCCCACTGGAAATTTCTTATACAGTTGCAGTCAGATGGAGACTATTCACCTTAACGCCAAACTTGACTGGATATCCAGGAGAGCATGCTTACATGGCTACAGTTGATGCTGATGTCAGCTAGGAGCTTAGGTGGAATTGCTGACTGGATTATCTCCATGTTATCTTTCTATTTGGCTAGGATTTCTTACAGCAAGACAACTAGGTTCTGAGGGAATGGCCGGTATTCTTAAAGACCTAGGTATTCTTATGAACTATACTCAGAAGTCTCAGGATTCAACTCTGTTGTGTTTTTTTGTTATTGTTTTGGTTTTTTGTTTTGTTTTGTTTTGTTTAAGCAAGTAACTAAAACCAGTCCATATTTAAAGAGCAGATTATTAGACTTCATCTCTCAATATAAAGCATAGCATGTGTATACAGGGAGGGAAGAAATTGATGACAGCCATATTTGAAATTATATAACAAAAGGAATTATTTTGCACACTTATTTAAAAATGTCCTTTGTGCCCCTACCAATCACTAATCTATCTGAGTTGGGTTTTCAATGTAAATTTTGATTTGCATATAATTTGGCAGATGTAAATGAAAAATTTCAGTAAGGAAGAATTTCATATTTACAAATAAATGCCAATATTACAAAAAAGTTGTGCTTTTAGTAATGCAAGACTAGGTAATTTGGACCAGATCTTTAACTGACAGTGACTGGAAGAGCCAGAAAAAATATAACTACAACTACTTGAAGGCATCAGAGCACAACAATGGCAGTGACGAAATATGGGATCAAGATCTGGGAGAGTAAAGGAATAGAGAGAAGACAGAGAGGCAAGTAGGACCACTTTTTCATTAAGATCATCTGCCATCTTCAGTAGAGGCTATCTAAAGACGGAGAAACTTATCAGAGCTTCTGACAACCTCACAGAGCTAAGGGAACGTAACTTGGAATTTGAAGTTTTGCTGGCAAGGTAGGAACCCTGCCCTTATCCTACTTTGGATTGAGATGTTGAAGTGCTGAATGCCTGTAAGGGTGAATTCAAAATAGAACAGTCTTCACAGAGACTTTTATGACCTCCTTCTGATCACCTTTACTTCTGACACTGTATTAAAATGATCTGAGATTACTAGTACCCCTAGACTTCTCACAGAGGTAATCTATTTTGGGTTCCCATTTTCAATGTAGATATCTATTTCTTTCTATGCTTATTTTCAGAATGACTCAGCCAAACTTTGTGCCTGATTGGTTAGTGGATAATTGTAGGATAACTGGGTTTTCAATCTTGGTAGCAAAGTGATATATCAGCAATAAAAACAAAATCATAAGGCAAATCTTTTGCATTGTATTTTTTTCCTCTTTGAGAGAGCAGGCGCAATATTTGTTGTCTTTAATTAGGTTGAATTTGAATTAATGGAAGGACAGAGAGTCAGAAATATCTATGTTATGATTTAAAATGTAAAATTTGACCGTGAAAAAAATAACAAGATATAAATTATATACATATAGAGAAAAATGCTATAGTCCATGGCTTAGATCAATTTCTACCGCCTAAAGTATACCACTTTCTGATCATAGTTTCCAATTAAAATCTCTCCCAAAAGTACTAAATATCGATTGGTACTTGATATTAATTATATAGCTTTTTTCCCCCATGAGGCAGCAGAAACATTTTATTTTATTATATGCTCTGCTAAAACAATTAAAATTAAAGTATATGAAAAAATATTCAATCTCACTAATAACAGAGAAATGAAAATTAAAACAAAAATGAGAGGTAATTTTATATTCCTAAATTTGAAAAAAAGGACAAAGTTTGAAATGTTGAATGGGATGTGGAATAATGTAGCGCTCATATACTGCTAATGGGAATGCAATTTGAAAAATAAATTGGGAAATAATTAAGCAATATAAAGTTGAAAATATACATAGCCTGTGACATACAACTTCTATTGTCTGTAGATACCATGCAGCAGTCCCCAACCTTTTTGGCACCAGGGACCAGTTTCGTGGAAGACACTTTTTCCACTGATGGGGGAGCGGGGCGGCTGGAGGGGTTGGTGCGGTGCTTGTGCGGTGCTCAGGAGGTGATGTGAGCGCCTCCTGCTGTGTGGCCCGGTTCATAACAGGCTGTGGACCTGTACCAGTCCTCTCAGCCCAGGGTTTGGGGACCACAGTTATAGAGAATCTGTAACACATGTGCATAAGAAGAACTGCTCAGATGCTCTATGCATAATCGTTGGTAATAGGAAAATTAGAGAAATTGCCTAAATGCCTCTCAACAAAAAAGAAAGAAAATATATACCCATTTCTTAAATAAATAAACTTGATTTAAATATATTAACATAACATAGATAAAACTGTAGAATCATATATGTCAAGTACGGTACAATTTATATAAATGAAGTATGCAAAATATTACTATTATTCATAGACACTAATAAATATAAACATATATTAATTTTTTTGGAAAGTAACAAACTATAATCATGATTTTGCCCTGGGAATAGAGGGGAAAAAATAAGGATTTCGACATGATTAGTAATGTTTCTTTTATATATTTTTGACATATATACAAACTTTAAACAACTATTATAATACATTAAAATGTTAATATTAGGTGTTTTATTTTCTGTACTGCTCTGCATATTTTTAAAACATTTTTTAAAATAAGTGTGTGGAGAAAATAGAAATAAAAATTGTATGAAATAAATAAAAGTAAGTGTCAAAAGCATTAGGACATGATCTTCTTAAACAATAATCTTATAAAATTTTATAACTACCACCAAAAAAGTTACATAACAATCCTATAACTTTCGAGTAACCAAAACATTCAAACATCATGATTTTCAGTTTTCCATTTACAAATATTTTTATATTTGTTAGACTCTCAGATCATCCAAGGTTGCTGAAGGAGAATACTGTGCTAACAGCAATATAATAAGCCACCATACGCAAATAAATACCTAAGGTAAAGTGTATCCTAAGTTCATTTTTGTACTCTGAAGACCTATCTTCAGGTGGCAATGGGAAGGAGAATGTTTCCACCTTTCAGTCCAGTCATAGAACTTTAAGTATCAGGCAGAAGCTCCTTTGTCTAGGACCTAATACATTATATTAATATTTGCATTTCAGGTCAATATTTCAACAATTGATGGGCCCTACCGACCCTTACACTTGTTGTTCATTACCTAGCTGAATGTTAATTAGTCCAGCTCATTCCATTTCTTTGCATTTCTATGAAGAAGGACTTTCCTGCAGAAACATGACAATCCCTTCTAACTCCCCTTATTCACTTATCTCTGGGAGGAAGATGGGAGGAAGAACGAATTATCTGAATTTTGAGTTTGGGAGATGCCACCGTTCATGATTATTTAACCCCTTTCTTCTCATCTCTTTAAGATCTGCCTTACTCTTCTACTGATCTCTTATTTGGATCAAAACTCAGATGCTTTAAAGACTCAAGCACCAAAAGGCTTAACTGAGGAACATATGTAGTCTATACATTTTCCTATAGAGTGTGCCAATGTAATTATGGGATACTGAAGAAATATTAATGTTTAATAGAGTTACATGACTTGGCTCAAAGAAAAAAGTACTTTTAGCCCTGTCTTCATTGAGAAGATAATCTTCCCACACTAAAGCCACATGTGTGGCGGAACAGAGGGAGCAGTGAGAATGGCAATACGATGTAGGGGTAGGCAATTAGATAAGGGCAATTTTCTACATAATAGTTAACCGAGACTGTGTTGAGTTGGGACTGAGAAAACAATACTCCAAAATGAAGGCCTCAGCAGCAGCTTCAGAAGCAAAAGTTTTTCTCTGACCTTCTCCTGCCCTCCTTTCTCTCAGTGCCATTCTCCATCGAGGCTTGCCATAGAAACTAGAATCCCTCTTCCCATAGGCCAGTCAAGGCGAACCTCTTTTCTCAAAAGCCAACCATGAAACCTAAAAGTACTCTGTGTAAAAACTAGCCTTAAAATAATTATCTGACCTACCTTGTTTGACTATAGGTCATAATACCCACACTCTAGAGAGGGCCCTGCCCCACACCAAGAAAGAAGAAATACATGATCAGAGAAGCCAAGAAGAATCTAGACAGACAGACCTTGCTGGGTTACCATACTACTCATTGTGTTAGCATTAAACCATACCCTTCTCATCCAATCGTATTTCCATTTGGCTGTCTATACTTTGTGAAGCCTAAGCATAAAAATAAAGTTTCCCCCGTATCTTTGGAGTCTTCACTCTGAAGGCTTCCGTATATACATGTTAAATAAATTTGCATGCCTTTTCTCCAATTAATCTTCATCTTGTCAGTGATTTTTTTTAATGAAACTTTAGAGGGTCAAAGGGAACCTTGGTCCTTGCAGTTGGAAGAAAGCAATAATAAAAATCTCTGACTTTTAAAATTCAAACAATAAATTTTGAAACATTGAGAGTAATTTAAAATTTGTTCTACCTGATAAAAGAACATCTTAAAGTGTATTCTCACATGGAATTAGAATTTCAGGGAACACAGTGAAGATGATCCGCAGAACCTGTGTAGAAAACAGGAGAAGAAAATCAATTCAAATCAGCTGCTTTTAAGTACTTCCTGCATGTCAGGCACAATGCTAAACCCCTTGGAAGGATTATCTCATATCCTTCTCACAAAAACCCCTTGAAAGAGATGCTATTCTACTTTCTATTTGACAAATGAGGGATCTGAGGAACAGAGAAAGTTTTTGGCTTAATGAAAGTCATACATTTAGTGAGTGAAGGAGTCAATATGAAGCAATCAGACTCCATAGACTGCCAGTTCTCATTGGACTTAATAGAATAGTGACAGTTCTCTTTTTTAATATTTCTCAAAGTTTTTCCTCAGTGTACCAGCATCAGAATTATCTAAGACACTTTAAAAGAGCAAATTCCTCAGATCAGGACTTGGAATCTCTCCTTTTAACAAGTTCTCCACATATTAATCATGGATACTAATGATTGAGAAACACTTAAGTGAATTCTGATTAAAGATTCTGGTATTAATGTATCCAAAAGCTAGTATTAGATTTCTAATGCATATTAGTAATATTTTAGGGAATAATTATGCTTAAGTATACCAAGCAG
This sequence comes from Indri indri, assembly GCA_004363605.1. Lineage (NCBI taxonomy): Eukaryota > Metazoa > Chordata > Mammalia > Primates > Indriidae > Indri > Indri indri. The sequence continues at coordinate 34,762 of RJWJ010016160.1, forward strand.
AATAGTGCTATCATGACATTGAGTTCAGGCACTTTTATGTAATCTTTGTTTTTACAAAACCCAAGATAGAGAAATACACATGTTGTAGACAAATATTTGGGTTCCACATGATAACAATAGAAATATTTTGGAATTTTAGTAAAAAATCCAAACAAATTATTTTTTTTAGCATTATCATTGCAAGACTTTTTGCTGTCTGACTTTGCTGCATTTTATATTAATACACACACACACACACACACACACACACACACAATTCTTTTGAAGTCTTTTACATCATCTTGCTGTAAATTTTCCAAAGGGACA
>RJWJ010016161.1:0-34913 GCA_004363605.1 Indri indri
TTCATTCATTCATTCATCTGTCATGTGCCAGAAGATATTTTAGATACTTGGTATGCACCAGTTAAACACACAAACCATACATTCTAATGGGAGAGAGAGACAGCCGTTAACAAATACATATGACAATGGCAGGTGTTGGCAATGCTATGAGAATATTAGTTGAAACATATCAAATGAATGTTTTTCTAAGTTACCAAATAGCTGAATACTGGCAACTTCCTATGGTTCAGCCAATGAGGGAGATGTGCTAGAGTGACCTTTGGATGACCTTAAGATGGGAGGGCAGGGAAGGCCTCCCCTAGGAGGAGGTGACACGGGAGCTCAGACTTGAATGACAAGCAGCATCCTGCCTGGCCAATAGCTACAAAAGGTCTCCAGGAAGGGAGAGGGAGCTAATGCAAATAAAGCCAAAATCGCTTGGCTGCTTATTTGAGGAAGAGAAAGACCCGCGTGGCTGGAGCGAGGTGAGCTCTCAGCAAAGATGGGGAGAGACAGTTGGAGAGGCGGCGAAGGGCCGGCTCCAATGGAGCTTTGGAGGTTAGGAGAAGGAGACTGACTTTTATTCCAAGAGGAAAGGGGAAGGTCTTAAGTAGGAAAGTCACAGGATCTAATTTAGAGCTTCTGAAACGTTTTCATTCTTGTGCGCAAAAGACACTGAGAGAGCAAGAGCTGAGGCCAGTTCCGAGGCAGGGTGGGATTCCGAGCAAACCCAGATGTCGGCAATAGAAGGTGGAGAAACGTGCAGAGTCCACAGGTGTTTAGGAGTTGAAATCAGCAGGAGCTGGCGGTAGTTGGGATGTAAATTAAGAGGGAAGATGAGGCACTAGGGAGGCTGCCTCGCTTTCCAATCCGAGTACCTGGCTGAATAGCTGTGTGGTTCATAAGCCCACTAGAGCTGGAAACCAAAGGGGTCTTGGGGGCACGTTATGGACACAGTTTGCAGCCTGTTGAGCTTGAGACATCTCTGGGGCATACACGGGCTCTGCTGGGGAGAGATCTGCGTGGAGCAGTCTTAAAGCCTGGGAGGAGAGATGGGAATAGGAGCGAACGGTGGTGAATAAAATCCCTCAGGAGACAGAATGGAGCGAGAAGAGCTGGGGAGTTGGTGACGAACCGCTTGCACCTCTCATGAGTCCTGTGACTTCATCTCATCACTACATCTCCTGGCTCGACTCTAAATGGGGGGTGGGGGGGTAGGGTTAAACTAGACTGGGGTTTTTAGATCCTTCCAGAGAGGGGATGCAGGGACTTCACTTCAGCACAGAGGCCAGGAATCCAGGCCTCGCCCCTGTTTAATTCTATTAATCTTTCCCCACTCACGTGGTATCTATAACATCAAATCTTGCTCTAATCATACCGCCAAGTTTGTTTTATTCTTTTAATCATAGGTCTACCGCAGTGTCTATTTTTTCCTTCTTCTGTGTACTAAGAATATTTTGTGTGGATATAGCTTATTTTGGATTTTTTCCTTTGAGTGAAGCTGTAGTGTTTGTACTTTCCCAACGGTCAAAAGGGGAGACTTCATGTTGCCCGTGGTTGGCGTGTCTTTTGCTGGAAGTTAGGTTTCTTTCATGTCCCTTGAGGTAGACAGGACTTAAAACACAGCCCATAGCGCTATTCCGTCCCTTGATTTTTCATGTGACAAAGGGAACCAGGATGGAGCAATTTCAAGTGTACAGTTCTCGAGGAAGATTTATGACCCGAAGTTGTATCCTGCAAGCATACATATCCCAAGACAATAAATTGTGGCGTACATAGATTTCAAAGTTGTGCCTTGTGATCACTTCTCAGGAGCAACAGGTTTGGCAGAACTCCAGGCAGAATTCCTGGACCAAACACCTGCACACAATCTAGGTTACGTGGGTTTTAAAGCTTGTCTGCCTTTTAGTGTGCTTTTATACCAAACATTCTACCCACTTGTTACTCAGACAAGGACAGTATCTACTCTTTTTCTTTACTTGAATGGGGTCTTTCCACCCTATTTCTCTAGATTTCTAAAGGGTTTCGCTGACATAAGTCATAGCACAGACAACCTTGTATAGTATTAGTGTACACACCTCATTCTCCTGCTAGATCACCCACTTAAAAGGTTGTATTATATCTTTGCATCTCCCACATACTATAGGCAGAGACTTATTGGTGCATGAACAGTTCAATGAATCAAAATTAGCCACAAGCATGCCTCATTTAAAACAATTAAGGAGTTTAAGACGCAATTCATAAACTCTATCCCTTTATAATTCCTAACCTCAGGAAAGGATCACACACAGTTAAAAAGCTGATGGAATAATGCTTGCCAAGAAGAGGTGTGGACAGAATGAACTTGGTGTAGCCAAAGCAATCATTGTAAAAATGTTTATCTTTCTCAGGTTTCTCCAGTTCAAGTTTGTGAAGCTTTACTTACTGTAGCCATAAAGTAAAATTAAATTAGGAACATACCTAGGGGAAAGACAACATTCTCACTGATTTTTAAATTTTTTACATGGGTTAAAACTTGGATCATTATCTAAACAGGCCTTTGGAAGGCTACATTTCCAAAATTTGCAATTGTAGTCACATTCTTAGAGCTAGAGCCTGCTTTATCCAGTTGTGCAATAATATTAATTGCCTGAAAATTTTTTTTTGAAAGCACTCTTAAGAAACGTTTCAGTTTGAAACATTAGGTCAGTAATTCGGTTAAAAAAAGGAGATGAAATGTATTCTAACAGTTATATAAGACATTACCGAAGTACAGAAAAAAATATTACTGAAGGACCCATTAAAATGTTCGTACTTTTTCATTTAGAAATTATGAGTATTTAAAGAATGTAAAAAGTTATATACACAAAGATGTTCACTGTGTTGTTAATACAAATCGAGAACTAGAAATAATCTAAATTTTCAACACAGATAATTTAGCAAACAATGTATATCAACATTATAACGTTTTATTTAGCCACTAAAATGATGGTTATGAAAGGTAAGCAGAAACATGGAAATATGTTTGATACATTAACTGGAAAAAAGCAGATTATAAACTAACACATATTACGTTATGTGCAAAATGCATACACGGAAAGTTCTAGAAAGATGCCATAATTTTTAAAAAGAAAATAATAAAGACGGATACTAGCAATTTTTTTATTTGCTCTTTTCTATACTGTTGCTTTTAAAAATAATAAAATTAGACAAACACTAAGGCAGAACTCATGAATGGAAAGTGAGGAATTAGCTAATTGATAGAAATGTCAGGAAAAAGAAGTACCAGGAGCACACACGCTTCTACTCATCTGCATTCCTTATCCGAGTTCTGGACTAGCTCCTACGAAACCATGTTTTGGGATAAGTATTTGGAAACCATGACATTGCGTAGAACCACTTTTAATAAAAATCCCTCCATGTAACATTTTTATATCTTAAAAATTACCAGAAATGCTTTCTCTAGGAAATACCATTTAGAGTTAAGTTAAACCTATGAATTCATGGTGAATTCTACTTAAAGAGTGAGCTTAGACTCAAGTAGAGATGACACACATACTCTGCCACTTTTCGCTCCTCTAATTCTAAATTTTCTGGGCGTCTGAGAGATGAAGAGGTCAGAGTTCACCTTTTTAGGAGCATTCAGAGGAAGATTTCATCTGATAAATTCTACTCATTGTTTCAACATCAGCTGAGGTTTTTCTGTGACTCATTTGGCCAAATTAGACCTGGGGGTGGAGGTGTGGGGAGAGGTTGCAGGAGGAAAACAAGTTTCACCTGATTCTCTCCAAGGAGGCCCTGTAATAAGGTTTTCTGGAAGAGTTCGCTTTTGTATTCGAAGTCCCCAAAAGTTTTGCCACGTTCTGTCTCATCTCTTCAGTGCCCCACGAAACCCAGTAATTAAATATAAACACCGACTCCAGTGACTCAGCTGGTGTCAGGAAGGATTTAAATAAGCCCGTGCGCCCTGATTAGAAAGGCACCCATTTCCCTCCTGTTTGCAAGCCTGTCTTACTACATCTGCTTGAAGTTGTTTCTGTACCAAACGCTAAGATTCCTGCAGCCAGACCCGGCTGTCACTGAAGCCCAGGACAGGCTTTACAAAGAACCTCACACTCTCTGCCTCACTGGGGTGGGGCTAGCGACTTGGCCACGAACTGAAACAGGGTTGCAAGAGAAAGCAAAGCAGGCCTACCTTAGAACTTTCCAGGCTTTCAGGGGCTCCAAGTCAGAGATTAAGGAGACCATGGTCTGAGAGCTGCCGAGGGAGCATCTGGAGAGGAGGTGACGGGAGGGGTGCAGGGGTGAGCAGGCCCCCTCCTTCCAGGGCTGGTAGGCACTCGTCCTGACGTCTCCCCACTCTCACGTCAACCCTGCGCTCCCTGCCTTCCCACCTCCGACGCCCAGCTCCACGACCACCTTTTAAAGCCCTGGTAATCTGCTCCAACTGATCACATTTGACCTTTTTGTAGCCCACTTTATTCCAAGCACAGCTCTCAGTTAAATCTCTCTTTATTAACACCGTCCTCCTTGGCTTTCTTTTGGAACAAACACAGATCAAGCCTGAAGCCTCCGGACTTTACGAGCAATCATTTACAGATTACTGCAAGCTGCAGTCTTCTCCTCCTTTGGGGTATTCTCCTGCCTCGGAGATTCTGCTTTCATATTGCTGTCGGAAGGCTGGGTGGGTTTCTTTCTTCCTTTTTTTTTTTTCGTGGCTTTCGTCCTGGGACACTGACATTGGGCTTAGAGCTTCCCTCAGAGGCTGTAACTACATTACTGCTAGGATTTGTTTTTTAAAAAAATCATTTGGAACCGGGCTGCTAACGAGCTAGAATTTACTGTGTGTTTTCTGGCAGAGATTTTGCTACACGGCGTCTCCCACCCTCTTTTCTTTCTCTCTTGTGTTTTTAAATAAACATGCAGAGGGAAATGTAGAATCTCTCTAAATATTAGAGAAAAGGGTGTGGGCTTTCTCCCCCCCCTCCTCAACTTGTGTATCTTTTGTTCTTTATTTAAAACCAAATATTCTCTCTGTAAGCGTCTGAAATTGTGCATAACAGATGCTTAAAAATCTCCAGGGCAGTGTTGTTGTCCTGGTGGCCACAGTTCCTCTCTCTGTCCCTCTGCACCCTCATGGGTTCTTTGTGAATGTACAGATTTCTTATTTTCCTAAGCACTGCCTTTTAAGCATGGGTTTCTGTTTTCCCTGGAGGGTGCTGCTTCCAGCTAAGACCTTACAAATGAAGCTCTTCCTCCTGTCCTCACACCATCCTGGACTTTAGCCAAGACCTTGAAGTCATTTGGTCCAGTGGCTTCCAGCCCGTGGTTGCCCAGGCATTCAAGATTTTTGCTATAGCTGCATGCCACAGGAGCTTTGTTAGATATTCTTTCTTTATATCAAATCCCTTGTTTTCTGACACTTATTTTTAAAGGAAATTTTGAGATCATTACCATAAAAGGAAAATGAGCTTCACTGGTCTTTGGTAGAACGCAACGTCAGGGAACAACTAAAATGAAACAATTACTATCCTATCCTGAAACACGGACCAGCTGATGGCTCTGATTTAGGTCTTTTTTTTTTTTTTTTTTTTCTTTGTTGTAAAGAGATTTTAGGACACACCTGCAGCAACCCAACAGGAGACTTCCCTCTGAGTGAAGAAAGAAGATTTAAAGAGGCTCTGTGGTGATTCAATGTTTTGTCATGTCCTAAACTGCTTAAAATCACCAGCCAGGAGGGAAGGTCCCAATTTCATGCCTTTAGGCAGAACCTACCAAGAAAGAGCATCTCTGTTCTTTCCAGAGAGGGGGGAAGATGTGGCGACCGCTTTTGCAAGCACTTTTGTTGTCAGGAAGTTCTAGTCACTCCAAACGCCTCTCCCAGCATTTTAGATCCGTTCCCTCCCACCCCGTTCTCCACGGACCCCATCGGTCTTAAAATATGCAGCACACCCTCTGTTTAGATTTATTTTCTCTTTAGCAGTCACATGTAGATTCCTTAACGGCTGTGAACGACTCCCTTCAGAAGTGCAGCTATCTTTATGCTAAAATTAAAAGAGAATTTCATACCTTGTACAAAAATCATTGCCTCTCTGGGACTTCATGCTTCTTCCTGGGCTGTCTGTGCTGTCCCACCGTGAATCTTGGGCCACCGCGTAATCATGTGTAAACATTTACACAACACTTTTAATCCCCAAGGACTTCACTAAATGTGGGTGATGATAATAGCTTTTCTAGAGAAAGCTCCTCCAAAGGGTTCCAAGTGCTTAGATAATTAATAAAATCTTTTTCCCTTTAGAAAGTTAGGGAGAGAGAAAAACAAAAGATTATCATGAAATAGTTTCTGCAACTCTAATGACATCATCCTTAGTTAGGTCTGGGGAAGGGAGGGAACCGAGTCCTTAACACTTGGAGTTCAGGGTTAATGGGTGAAAGGGGGAAGGGACTTGGCTTTTGGCCAAAGGACAAACCCATGCTCGTAAATTATGAAATAATGTCTTAAAGCTGTAGTCTTTTCAAAAACTTTTAAAAGGCAGTCAGTAGAACTTTTCCTCCAAATAAAACCCTACACCAAACCCCAGTACAGAAACAGATAAAGTAATAACAAACATTCATTACCAGGTACTAGGAAGTGTTCTAATTTCTTTAGGTATGTTAACTCATCCACTTGTAATAACTAACTTGTTTATGAGGTTATCAGTAGCACTCCCATTTTGTTAATGTAAATGAGGATATTTAGGCATGGAGTAATTAAATAACTGGCCTGAGCTCTCAGGACATCGAACTTGGTAGGTTTCCATAGCAACCACTGCACAGCCCGCCCTCCCTTAGCAGAGAGTGATGCGGGTTTGGGATCAGGTCGGGGTGGGAGAGAGGGGTTGCACAAGTCTCACACTTTCACTCCTAAGGCACCACAGGGAAACCCTAGAGTTTAGGACATCATTTGAAACCCACTTCCTGAAACTATTTGGTGATAAGAGAAAGAAATTATCTTTTAAAGGATGTATTGAGTCCAAAAAGTGCTGAATATTTTGCTCTTCTCTTCCTTAATTCTGAGGTCCAAGTGTTTACTTTTACATACACTGAAGATGAATTCCATGCTTTTACATACTACAAATATCCTTCTCCCCTTTAAGTATTTCATTCCTGATTCCAGTGGAATCACACCAAATGGATCCATTTCCTACTAAGTAATAGGCCATCGAAATTATTAATTCATGTTCAACTATGAGGCTGCTTACTAAAAATAAACAAAAATTTTGCCTTGTTCAAAAATGGGCCAACTGTTTAACACAGAAAGGCAACGATGAACTTCCTGTCTATAAGAATAAAAAGTTAGTTTTGGCCTTGAAAAACCTGGGTCAAAAAATATAATTTTCCTCCATGTCACTCTGTACTTGCAAGATTTCATTTTCTTTGCCTACTTTTCCACAATTTTGATAAATTTACCCCTTAACATTAAATTATTTTGTGGCTGTTTATAATGATTCTTAAATAGGCGACTCTCCTGAGAGTTCCCTATCTCTTAAAAAAAAAAGAAAGCAACATTCATGATTGTCTTGTTCTTACCAGCAACAAGACTCATCATGCTCCTTTTGAAATTTTTATTTATTTTTTTGAGATAGGGTCTTATTCTGTCTCCCAGGCTGGAGTGCAGTGGCATCATCATAGCTCACTGCAACCTCAAACTCCTGGGCTCAAGCCATCCTCCTGCCTCAGTCTCCCAAGTAGATGGGACTACAGGCATACACCACCACACCTGGCTAATTTTTCTATTTTTTGTAGAGATGGAGTCTTGCTCTTGTTCAGGTTGGTCTTGAACTCCTGACCTCAAGTTATCCTCCTGGTCTCGGCTCCCCAGAGTACTAGGATTAGAGGTGAGAGCCACTGTGCCCAGCTATTATGCTCCTTTTTATACAACTAGCATTTCTGTGATCTCTCTCCCTCTTCCTTTGGTTTCTTTCCTAGAGAAGCCAAAACCACAACCCAATTCCAAACAAAAAGGAAGCGCACTGCGTGTAGCTTCTCCACCAAACAAACAGAACCCCCTGTGCACCAGGGGGTTCCACGTGCATTGGGACTAGAGTCACCAGGGAAGCATGTGGCAATGCAAAGTGCCAGTCTGTAGTGGCCCAGGAATCCGCATTGACCACCAGACCTGGGCAGAGAGCACCCTGGGAACTGCTGATATGGAAGGGCAGAGCCACTTAGCAGGACGTTTACCTGGTTACACAGCATCCCAGGTGGGCTTTCATGTGGTTGTGGATGAGATCATTGAAGCCAAAGTGAAAACCTGCGGAAGCCCATCGTATTTTAGTGGAGGAGTATTACAGAAAGCACCTGGAGGCTCGAATTAGCCAAAGTAGGAGAAAAAGCATCCACCACTGGCTGTAAGTTACACGAACAATTTAGTAAGGTTTCAGAAAGACAGATATGATGTCTCAGTAAGTTCATCTTCCACAAAATGTCTAACTTCCTCATAGAAATTTTTATCAAAAATCGCTTTGCTAGCGAAGAAATATAAAATTTTGTCTTTTTTTCCCTCACTCTATCCTTCTATGGTGGGTGTCTCCATTTCGGATGAACTGCAGTTTCTTCCAAGGCATCCATTATTCTAAACATTTTTGTTGTTGTTTTAGAAAAGGCTTGCTTCAAACGTATTCCTAATTCTGTTACTTCTTGATAAAGATTCTTTCCCTTTCTGGTTGTGCCAATTTTTTTTTTTTTCCTCTTTTATCAGTTCTTATCTTTTCCTCAAGTGGGTAGGGTCTCTGTCTGCATTTGAGAAAATGAAATAACTAATTGGAAATGCACTCTACTGCTGCGAGGAAGCTTTCCTGGTCTTGTTGATGTGCCAACATTTTAAAGCCGGCAGATGGAGTGAGACAAGAAACTCCGGCACTTGTTTTTGACCCTGGAAACAGGATCCGGCTTTCTGTGCTTTCCATGGCAAATCACCGCATGGCAGCAAAGACAGACAAGCATCACCAGATAATATACAGCACACTCAGTTAAAGCTGGACTTCAGATAAAAAGTAAATAATTTTTTTAGTGTAAGTATATCCCTAAATACTCTATGGGTTATACTTAGACTAAAAAGAAAATATTTGCTTTTTATCTGAAATTCAACTTCCACTGCGTATCTTCTGTTTTATTTGCTCAGTCTGGCAACCCCGAGCTAGACCGACTTTTAAGTAAAAACCCTAACGTCCTGGGATGATGATTTTTAATTCACAGAGGGTGATAACAGTACCCATGATGCTGCTCACCAGGCATCAAAATATATTTATTTGTTCTTAAAGCTTTTATTGTATTAGTTGTTGGAAGTTAAACATAAAAAACCCCATTCGAGGTTGCTTTTTGAACAAAGCAATGATAGGATTAAAATATGCCTTATCTTTAAATGTTGGAAATTAGGGACTTCCACATAGTCTTGTCCTAAGATGGGCTAGCTGAGCAAATTTTTAAGTGTTGGCAATGTTGACATATTGAGAAGCGCTGAAGCTGATGTTTTGTAAAATGTGGGGCCGTCTCTAATTTATTTTACTCAGAGTGACCGGGCAGTTACTGTAGTTGCTGTGTTTTGTTTTCTTTCCCCAACCAGCATCAGCTCCCACTGTAAGAAATCTGCCCCTGAATAGTTAACCATTAATCTTCAGTTACATAAAACAGGCATCGAACATATCCTCACTTTAATGATGCCTTCGGAGACAAACTTCCAAAGATGGCTTTTTTTCTTTTTCTTTTTTAGATAAATGAATGCAACTTTAATGGAATTTCAAGTGCTTTCAGGTTTGGCTCACAGCACCTGATACAATGAAAAGCCCATCAACAAAGGTATGTGTTTTGGTCCTTCATCAATGACTCGAGAATTGTTATCATGGGACACTTCATAAACTCAAAAAATTCTTAAGGGTCTCTAAAGAGACAGTTTCAAAACCTGCTACGTGTAAGCGAAAGACCCAGTGTGTTACTGAGGGTCCGCATATGTAGCATGTATTTGCCACCGGTGCTAAGGGCCTTCTGAATGGTTAAATTGGGAAGCAATGCTTTTTTCATTTGGAATCTTGGTCAGCTGAACAGGAGGGTAAAATGCATTAAAGCTGGGGGAAGGGGAGTGTTGGACCCTTGCCAGGCATATTTTAAAGTCAGAAAGGGAAAGAGGAAGAAGATTCACACCCAGCCTGCTGCTTTTCATGCCATTCAAAGGAATCACAGGCCAAATTTGGTACATAAAGTCTGGGGGGAAAAAAAGCAAAAAGCTTTAACTCTTGCATTGCCACAGAAGATAAGATTTTCAAAGCAGTGTAATGTTCTTTTCATTTCTCGTCTACCTTTGGCACTCATGGCTCACAAGCAATGCCCAAAGAAAAAAATGTATTGCACCGATAGTCTCCGCATCATAGGCCAGAGAATAAAACCTGAAACACGGATCTTACAATTTATGTTTTTTCTTTAAATGGCACCTGTAGATTATTCTGAATTCCGTGTGCTTACAAACAAAATTTCTCACCTATTTTTAAGAGAGAAATTTAAGTTTTAGAGGAAAGCCAAACACAATTGCCAAGTTGCCAGTCAGTGAAACCATGTCGATATATATCTGCTTATAGAGAAGGATTTCCTAACCTGGAACACTGCCCTTGAATGACTACAAGAAAAAGGTAAGCCTTCTGTTATTAACCCCCAAGAAAAAACCATCAGACTTAAGTGGAATTAAAGTGTGCAACAAATGAAAATTCAAGGTGGTAACCACAACAAACAAAAATATCGATTGGTGATTGATTGATTGTATGAAGGGTTTATTTAGCAATCAAATGACCCATTTAGCATGCCAAAACATTTTCCCATTCGTCTGGCAGGTAAGGCAGTACTTCCCCCTGGTGAAGGACCATCTTTCATCCCTCCCTCCTTCTTTTCATTTTGAAAATGTCCAATTCATTGCAGACCAACACTCTTGTAAAATAAAACTGAATTATTAGAAAAATAATTGTATGCAAAATATAAACCCTATTTTTTTAAAAAAGTTATTGGAATAATAGCTATAAAATTCCTCTGTGAAATTGCTATGTATTTGCAAGCTCGTACTCCTGATTATTGTAAACTAATCCACAGACCAGCATTGGTATGCCTTCCACACTCTGGGAGCCCTGATAAAAAGTATTCAACCAATGACAAGAAAGCAATTTATAGAGACTTTCAAAGAATAGTTTTAGACTATAAAGGGCCTAGTTCATATGATTCTAAGAGGAATAGAAACTATATCCATTTATTCTGTTGATGAAAAGAGAAAAGTACACTAAACTATTAGAGTAAAAAATGAAAAGGTCAAATTAGTGATCTTTATAGCCATCTGATGCCAAACATTTCTACAGTCATAATTTAACGAGAAGTTTTTTCAATCATTTGTAATTCCAGGAATGGCTTAAAAATTGGGAACTGACTTCACTGAGAACATGTTTTTGTTGATTGGCAAAGCTGAAAGTGGGTCCGTGTGCCTCGACTTCAATGGGTTTCTTTAATTCTATTTTATTCTCCATCAGAAAGAGAGGAAAACAAAACTCAGCTATCAGTAATTTAAGGAACCTCACACTGCATGAAAATCCGAATGTTCTCCCAGAAGGTCATGTAGATTATAAAATATTTAGGAGGGTTTCTGACATATTTAATTTCTGCTAGTGTACGTAAACATGTGTTAGATCCCTGAACGATGAGACACCCTTGGAAGTAGAAGGATCTAAAAATGAAAATACAGGACGGTTTTATTGACTGAATAAACACATAGCATTTACTATGATCAGGCACTGTTCTAAAGGCTTTGCAAAAATTAACTCACTAAACCCTCATAACAACCTATGAGCTAAACTCTGTTTTGATTTCATTGGACAAATGAGGAAATTAAGCACATAGAGGGTAAAATGATGATTGTAGTTAGTAGGTGGCAGAGGTCAGATTTGAAGCCAGGTGGTCTGGCTTCCGAGTCTCCCTGTCACTGTATTCTTCACATAAGGGGCGTCTAGTAATTGACAATCAGAAGGGTAAATAAAGCATTTTTAGAATCAAAAGTATAATTCAACTGGACAATGAAGTGAACGAGCACTGTGATTTAAATAAATCTTTTTCATGAATGTATTTAATTCACAGAACAAGGCAGAAGGCAGAAACCATAGGTTTAACCTTAGATCACTGAAGATTCATTGTTCACCCATTAATTTCTCCTTTTAAAAACCACATCTCTCAGTGTCCATTCAGAGCAAGGTAACTATAGTAGCATAACGACCACTTGCTTGCTTTCACACTTTCCTTTGTAAATATCCATCCCTAATTAGTCCCTTCTAGGAGAAAATTACTTTAACCCTTATGTAAGTATCATTTATAGACAAGGTCTGTCTGCGACGTATCCAGCCATTGCTAACATAACCAGAATGGTTTGCGTGACATCACTATAACCCGGCAGCCAAGGAGAGTGACTGGGATGCGCATGCGTGAATGATGACGTCACTGTACTAGCCAGTGAGGCGCTAGGTGCCGTTGCGTGAGCATGCGCACTGCGTGGCCGTCGCCTTCAAAATGACTGAGCCAGTAGAACAACGAATGTACATCAAATTTTGCGTTAAGTTTGAACATTCTTCCACGGAAACTATTTGGATTATTCAGATGGCTTTCCGGGACGACGCAATGAGGGCAGTGCAAATAAAACTGTGGCACAAACGCTTCAAAGATGGTTGAGCATCTGTTCAAAGTGGAACGTTCTGGAAGGCCTGCGACAAGCAGAACACCTGGGAATGTTGAACGTGTGTGGGTTAGGTTAAGAGATGCTGGGAGAACAGTGTGAGGTCCCAAAGTGCCTACTCTGAAGGGGACTGAGGTGTTATTGCCTTATGTACAATGTTTCTTGTATCTTGTTCAATAAATGTCTCTATTTTTCATATTACATGGCTGGATAGTGTCTGGACAGACCTCGTTGTATACGCTATCAGAATTTAAGGAAGGATCAAAGGTGTTTTGAATGTGTAGACAACAGAAACTATACAAGCACTTCAAGCATCCAGAGGAGAAGAATTATTTGCCATATATGAATCAAAAGCTACATGCATGTAAGCACTATTATGAAGAAGACATTTTCAAGGGAACGAAAAAGACATATCTAGACAAAGATAATTATAGTAGGGTCCTGTTGGCACAAAATTTAACAAATATATCACTGGAACAGAATATGAGTATTTATACTATTCCTTAAATAGAAAAACTAATAGATGATTAAAGAAAAACCAGGAACTAGAATAGTGAACTAATGTCATATAAAAAAATTGTGAGAACTCTGTAGAGGTAAAAATATTAGACTCTCAATTCATATTAGAAACAAAAATAAAGAGCAGATAGATAGAAGAGTTGAATGTAAAAAGTGAAACTACAGAAAATTAGAGAAAAATATAGGGAAGGCAAGTCTCTGTCCTGATAATTTCTTACCCTGCTTTTAAGTAAAAGCAATTATAAAGACAAATTTTAAATAAAAAGCAATTATTAAAAATATAAAGTTTTACATGTTTGAGTTTGTAAAAATCCGTTTCTTAAATCATATGTAACATTAAAATATGAAAGACAAATTAAGCATCTGTACATCCATAAAAGAGAAAAATCCTGTGGATGTAATAGTAAAAATGTATGCAAATGCCAAAACCAAAAGATGTACAGAAGAAGCAATTCAAATGGATGCATGCATATAAAAACTAAAAATCAAAGAAATATAAGTTAAAAAAATGAAATACAGCATCTTACCCATCAAATTGGTAAACACCTTTGAGTGAGTGTATGTAATGGCAGAATGAGGTATAATGAAATAGTCCCATTCATATATGGCTGGTCAGTGTTTAAATTGTTGTTCAGAAAGCAATTTGGCAATATGTATCACAATTTTTTTAACTGTTTTTATTCTTTGACCCAGAAATTTTATTTCTAAGTTTTCTTTTTAAAGATATGTGTAACAGGATAGTCATAGCAGTGCTAATTTTATTAATGAGGTATTAGAGGCAACTTAAATGTCTAATAATTTAAGGTGTGTTAAATGTATGCATACAATGTTCTGTCTATAAACTGGGGTATTATGAAACCATTAAAACATGCTTTGGTGGAATAACTTTGAAAGACTTTCAAAATACAATAACTGATAAACACAGTGTGTAACGTACTACATAGAATGATTTATCAGTGTTTCGTATGGCTACCAGTGGTTGCAAACCCAGGTGCCCACAGTACACACGGGGCACCTTACTGGTGAAGGTGACAGGGAAGTTGCGTATTAAAGGAAGAATGATCTTTTTCTTGTGTTTCTGGAAACATTCAGCCTTCTTGGTCTAGCTTGCTCTTTTACAATTATCCATCCTCGCACACCACACATATTTCTTTTTTCCTACTCTTACCGAAGACCAGACACATAGAAATAGATCTCTCGTGTGAGAAGGCATGCCTGGCAAGGAGCCTCAGCATCAAGGAATATCGCGCAGAGTTGGAGGGCATGGTGAGCTAGAGAAAGGAGCTCTTGGAAGACAGCAGCCCTGCCCAGCTCTGACCTGTTCTTGCCATGGCTGACTGGAGCCCACATGTTACCAGATCTTGTGCTTTATTCAGGGATGACAAAAATCCTATTTTTATGTGGATTTTGATTTTTAACTATTGACTTAATTACATATATAAAAAAATATATATTTCTCCAAATAAAACACATGGAGTGGCTTCAAGTGTGTGGTTTCCAACATTCACACTTATATGTGTAAATGGAAAAAAGACTGGAAAGAAATATGCAAAAATGATACAATTATTGACGTAATTTCAATCACTTAATTGTACTTTCTTAACAATTTTTCTATTTTCTAAGTTCTCTCCATGTATTTCTTTTTATTATCAGAAAACTATGACCTCCTTATTATATTTATTTAGTAATCCTTTAAGAAGGACAAAGTTGTTTAAAAAAACTTCCTGTTTTGAAGTTTGTCTCTGACCTTATATTTCAAAATATATCCACCCAACTACATTCTTATGGATCATGTTATTATTTGTGAAATCACTATTTCTTAAGCCATCAGAAGCTTTTTTGAAAAGTAGGGCTTCAAAAATGTGTCTTATGTTTCTTCCCTTACAGTTCACCCCTAATCATCTTTGGCCTAAATTCTGCTGCATTTTTTCTTTTCTTCTTTAAGTCATATCTACCCTGCTCAATTACGGCTACGGGATGTTAAGTAATTTTCTAATCTGGTGGTAGATTCCACTGGTGCTACAATTTTGGCAGTTCACTAGTCTATAAAATATTAGGACATCCCATCATTGTTTGGACAAGCATGGCTTTGAAAACAGAAAAGAAAGCTTTAAGGTTTAAGCTAGCACTGCAATGCCATCTCTCGGACACACGCTTCTCCAGATCGTCACCTTACAAAAGGGGATTAAAAAAAAAGAAAAAGGAATGTAGCCAACTAGCACAGTGCTCGATCTAGGAATAAAAGAATGTAACAGGCTCAGCTGATTGAGGGTAATGATAAAATAACTGGGGAAAACTACAAAGCCCTCTCTTTATGTAGGGGCAAAGAATGCTTTTCACAAAGCTCAAAATAAATTAATTACAGAATCACTGCTGTACACATACAATAATCTTTACACACCTCTCCCTTGGGTGTCTTCTGTTTAAAGGGTAAGGCTTCATGGGAGACCAGCTTGTATGACCATTTCTGTCCCCTGTTTATAAAGCTCGTGCTTTACGAAAATTGGGGAAACAGATGGGAAAAATCTGGACTTCATTTTTAACCAGCCATTGTTTTTTCTAATTCCTCTATTTTACTCTAAGCATGTTCTGTTTTTAAAAGTATTAAATGAAAAGAGAAAATGAAAATTGTTCAAATGATGAGAGCATTAAAAACAGTTGCATCCCAGCCATTAGGCTAGCATTACTGGACCAGAAAACATTCAAATTCATTTTCAAAGATAGGCTTGATATAACCTTTAAAATGAGAAACGCTTTTTCTTTTTTTTTAAAAAGTGTGTGATAGCAAACCTTAAGGGCTTTCTTCCCACTGAAGCATTAAAAAGTGAGAATTCTGATTTCTAGTTGACAATGTTTAAATGAATATGTCAGTTTATAATTACAAATGCAAGGGGAGAACTTTTTATAACTGAATATTTAACACATATTAAAGTTCTAACAGGAACCACAGAATCCTTTCTTGTCTGAGTTTGTGTAGGCCTCTCTTCAAAGTACGTGTCTCAAATCATTCACTTGTAAATGGAAAACAGTTTTCTGAGATGAAGAGTTCACTGTGAAAACAGGGGGCTGGCCAACTACTCTATAGCTTTTCCTTTAGTGGGTGTCTGTGTGTGTTTGTTTTAATAACAATCTTTATAGGCAAATAAAGATCGAAATGAGTAGATAGTGAGTATTTTCTGTAGAGGCAGGAGGTAGATAGTGGTAAAATTTACCATGTGTATGATTTTCACTTTGCTTAATTACAGAACACGTCTAATTCCTCCAGCACCTCTCAAGTGCAAGGTCAGGCGGACCCCCTGATCAGGATGACAATTTACTTTTTATTCCCCTGTCCCTCTCTTTACTTCCCTGTGACCTCCTGCAAATAAGGTGAGGCCATTTTTTTCTTATTAACTTGATTTCCATTCTTTGAGTTGAATTACCGAGTGTAGAAGTCTTATAAGAGCAGATTGAGAAATACAGAAATATTTCAAGGGTTTCTGCTCTATGCCACCTTTTTAAAAGAATTAACTCTTTATAGGGATTTTTTTTTTTTTCCCAGATGGATTGCAAGGTGTGAAGACTTTGCATCACCCAGATCTATGTTATGATTGGCCAATGTGTGCCTTCCTGATGTGGTAGTTTAGGGTCCCTTTTATTGTCTCCTGGAAAAATCCAAGACGAAAAATCTGTAGGTAGACAGTCCAAAGGAAAGTTTTAGTCATGATATCAATATGGGCAATATCTCGTTTAATGGTCACAACACTATGCTGTGCATATTATTATTGTCCTCTTGTCACCAATGAGGAAATGGAATCACAGTCACAGCAGCTCTGCCATTGGCTGTGGGGCAGTGGTTCCAGCTCACGTGCAGCTGACAGCAAAACCTGTGCTTTGCCAGTCGTTTTTACCCTTGGCTGGAAGCTTAAATTTAATTCATTTTTTTCCAATTTTGGAGGCTTTGCTTGGAGATAATATTTCCTTTTTGTTTTTCTAATCAACAAAAATTGCATATATTTAGGGTGTACACCCTGGCATTTGATATATGCATGCCTTGAGGAATGGCTAACTCAAGCCAGTTAACGAATCTATTACTTCACATACTTATCATTTTCTTTTTTTAGTGGTGAGAACACAAAATCTACTCTCTTAGCAATTTTCAAGTATCCAATACATTGTAACTAACTATAGTCACCATGGATCGTTCGAACTTATTTCTCCTGGCTAACTCAAGTCATGCATCCTTTGACCAACATCTCTCCAATTCCCTCTGCCACCCCTCATCCTCCAGTAAACACCATTCTACTCTCTGCATCTATGACATCGTCTTTTTTAGATTCTACATGTCAGTGAGAACATGTGGTGTTTGTCTTTCTGTCCCTAGCTTATTTGACGTAACACAACGTCCTCTAGGCTCATCCACATTGTCACAAATGACAGAATTTCTTTTTTTTAAGGCTGAATAATATTCCTACGCGCGCGCGCACACACACACACACGCACACACACAGGTTTTCTTTATCCATTCATCTGCTGATGGACACTAGGTTGATTCCGTATCTTGGCTATTGTGAATGGTGCTGGAATGCACACAGGAGCGCAGATATCTCCTCAACATACCCAGTTCCTTTCCTTTGGATATAGACCCAGTAGCAGCATTGCCGGATCATACCACAGTTCTGCTTTGGCTGAGAGCTTTTAAAATCCCAGGGTCCAGGACACCCTCTAGGTAGAATTGAAATAGAATGTCCGAAGGTGGCACCCAGCCATCAGTGTTCTGTAAGACTTCCAGGTGATGATAACGCACAGGGTGTGCTGGGCACAATGGCACTACACGGACTTCTCTATTTGTCACCATGAAAAGTCAAGATGAGGACTGGCTAGAGCTCAAACTTGAATCAAGCGCATATGGAAGTTTTATGAATTTTCACTTTGACAGTCATCCTTCATCATGGTTTTATCATGCAAATGAAGTGGGATTCAACTTAGAACACTTAAAACTGTATAATTAAGCACTTTCCATTGTAGCATTTTCAATTGTAACGAAGCACTTTCGGGTGTAGGTATTCGCAGATCCAAGCCTGTCTCTGTGAAATTGGCAGCAGAGGTGAGGGAACGTGGAGGGCATGTACCTACGCGTGATCAGCCTCCCTTACAGGTGAGATGGGTTGAAGTGTGTGGTTGGCTAAATATCTCAAGCCATCTTAGCCTAGAGCCATTGACCCAAAGGCAGCAAGTTTGAGATCATGACCTCTAGTTCTTATTTTGTTTGAGAACAGCTTTAGCTGGAGACTGAAAATATTGTTGCTTAGAACTTAGAACTGTAGAGCATTCTGGTCTTCAGGAAACAATGCTGTATTAGTTTCCTGGGGCTGCCATAACAAAGTACCACAAACAGAGTGGCTTAAAAACAGACATTTATTGTCTCCTAGTTCTGGGGGCTGGAAGTCTGAGATCAGGTGTCAGCAAGGTTGGTTCCTTCCCAACCTGCAAGGGAGACTCTGTTCCATGCCTCTCTTCTAGCACCTGGTAGCCTCAGGTGTTCCTTGGTGTGTAGGTGGCCATCTTGGAGCATTTGGAAAGAGACACTGAAGAAAAAAGGAAAACACGATGCTACCACTTTATGGGCTTCCCATAAATACTGTTCATGGGCAAGGCAAAGGAGGACACGGTGATGGTTAATTTTGTGTCAGCTGATTGGGCTACAGGGTGCCCAGATTGAATACTGTTTTTGGATGCATCTGTGAGGGTGTTTCTGGATGAGATGAGCATTTGAATCAGTGGGTTCAGTCAATGAAGCAGATTGCCCTCCTCAGTGTGGGTGGGTGTCATCCAATCTGTCGAAAGCCTGAATAGAAGGAAGAAAGGAGGAATCTGCCTCTTTTTTCCTGCCTCACTGATTGCACTGGGACATCTCATCTCCTCCTGCCCTCAGACTGGGATTTATACCATCAGCTCCCCCGGCTCTCCCACCTTCGGATTCAAACTGAGTTACCCCACTGGCTTTCCTGGGCTGCCAGCTTGCAGATGACAGGTCTTGGGACTTCTCAGCCTCTGTAACTGTGTGAACTAATTTGTCATAATAAATCTCTTCCTCTATCCAGTCGTCCCTCAGTATCCATGAGGAATTGGCTCCAGGACCCCCCCAGATGCCAAAACCAAAGGATGCTCAAGTCCTTTATATAAAATGGCACAATATTTGCATATAACCTACATACATCCCCCCATGTACTTTAAATCATCTCTGGAGAATACCAAATACAATGTAAATACTATGTAAACAGTTGTATATTTTTTATTGTTGTATTGTTATTTCTTATTTTTTATTTTTTCAAATATCTTTCATCCATGGTTGGTTGAATCTGCAGTTGGACACAAAAGACCAATGACATAGTCATGTGTTGCTTAATGATGGGAATATGTTATGAGATACATGTTGTTAGGTGATTACATCACTAACATCACAGAGTACATTCACACAAACCTAGAAGGCAGAGCCTACTACACATGCAGGCTACCTGGTATATGCTACATACCAGTACAGCATGTGACTGTACTGAATATTGTAAGCAATCATAACACAGTGATAAGGTTTTGTGTATCTAAACACATTTTAACAGAGAAAAGGAACAGTCAAAATATGGCATTATAATTTTATGGGAATACTGTTGTATGTATATACAGTCCATCACTGACTGAAATATTGTGTGATGCATAATTATATATACTGTTGGTTCTGTTTCTCTGGAGAACAATGACTGATACAAACATGGAAGGCTGCCTTTTTTTTGGTAAGTGGATTCATTTTCACGAAATGCTTTCTTTGTGGAATTATTTGCCTTGTTAGTGTTTCTGTGATGATTCAAGAAGAATAAAATGTTTTATCAACAAGGCATGTTGCTTTTTGAAGCCTACTGAGCCCCAAGTGAAGCAGTTACTCAGAGTCTGTAATAACCCCAACTTAATACCCATTGACATGTTAAACTAATTAAAGTTGTATTGATGTGTGGGATTCTAGAAAAGGGTGTCAAATATAAACCCTTGCAAATACCAGAGAAAGGATTTTATGTTTGCAAAGTGCACGGCTGTCATTTTTAGTCCTCACTCCACACTAACCCCCTGTAGAAAAAGGCCGTGGCATAGAAAGGACAAAACTAACTGGAAATTTATGGCTCCTGAGTTTTAAACCAATTCCTTCAACCTTAGAAATATTCTACTACATATGAGAGTCAACTGAATAAGCCAACACATGCAGGGAAGGACGAGTCAAGCACCGGGTTCTTCTCCTGCCTACAAAACCTCAGTACCTTGGTTCAACTGAGTTTGCAAACTGTAATCCATCCTGCAGATGTTCAGTCAAGGATAGAGCATACAGTGCAGGGAGGTGCAGAAAGGCACCTGGTGAAATGCTCATGACCTATTACGTTCTTTGCAAATGCCTCATACTTGGGTCCCCATACAGTACCCTTGTTGATCCATCTTTGTTCTTTTTTGTAGTGACCCTCTGTGGAGAGAGTGTATACACAAATTTGTTAGCTAGAACTGATGTGGGATCCAACTGGCCATCAAGATCTATTGTCTGTCTTCACATCTAAGCTCCAATGTCTTCTCTACATGTGTGTGTTCATTAATTTGTCTATAGTTGCTGTGTGTTTCCTTCCATCAGGGTAGGCTCCTTGAAGTTGGGGGCCCCATCTACCATGTTTGAAATTGTATTTCCAGTACCTAAGGTGTTCAATAAATATTTCTTGGCTGATTGAAAAGCGGAAGTGGAACATACAGAAAATCCATTTAAAAAGTTACCAGGCAATATGAAGCACTGTGTTCAGATTTGGGACTATGGGGTCTCTAGTAGCAAGAGTCTTGGCCAATTCTCTCCATGAGCATAGAGAATGTGGAGTATAGAACTTGAATGGTTTTTGTTTTGTTGTGAATATGGGGAGGATGATAATGGAAAAGATGGACATTGGGGTCTGGGTTGTGCCGGGAAGGAAGGAAAGAGAGAATTTTCACAGACAGACACGGTCAAAGTCAAGAGACTGAAGAGTCCCAGAACTGCAGAAGATTGGGGTTTGGGCTTTGAACAATACCCCCAGAATTTCCAATTTACTTGATCTAAAGTATTTTCATTTTTATAAATTAAAACTACAATGAGATACCATCGGACACTAGTCAGAATGGCTATTGTTCAAAAGTCAAAACAGAGCAGATATTGGCGAGGACGTGGAGAAAATGGAACTTTTATATACTGTTGGGGCAAATATAATTTAGTGCAGCCTCAATGGAAATTAGTATGAAGAGTTCCCAAAGAACTAAAAATACGACTACCATTAGATCCAGCAATCCCACTGCTGGGTATTGACCCAGAAGACTAGACATCATTATATCAAAAAAGACAGTTGCACTCATGTGTTCACTACAGCACTACTCAAAATAACAAATATATGGAATCAACCTCAGTGTCCATCAACGGATGGTTGGATAATGAAAATGTGGTATACTTATACCATGGAATACTACTAAAACTATAACAAAGCATGATTTCATGTCTTTTGCAGCAATGTGGATGGAACTGGAGACCATTTTCTTAAGTGAAATTACTCAGAAATAGCAAGGCAAATATCGCATGTTCTCACATATATGTGGGAACTGAATAATGGGTACATCTGAACACAGAGAGTGGAATAATTGTCAATGGAGACTTGGAAGGATGGGAGGGTGGGGGCGTGAGGGATGCAAAATTACTCAATAGGTAAAATGTACACCATTCAGGTGATGGCTACACTGAAAGCCCAGATGTCACCACTATGCTCTATGGCCATGTAACAAAACTATACTTGTATCCCCTAAATTAAAAAAAAAAAAAGAGTATTTGAATTTATAGAAAAGCTCCCTGGGGCAACTCTTTTTAAATTGTTTTTTATTTCATTCTATTTTATTGATACATAATATTTTACACATTTATGGGGTACACATGTTTGTTACATGTATAGACCGTGTAATGATCAAGTTAGGGTATTTGGGGTATCCTTCACTCTAAGTGTTTTTCATATCTGTGTTGGTATCATTTCAAGTGATCTCTTCTAGTTACTTTGAAATATGCAAATTATTGTTGCTAAGTAGAGTTACCCTCGTCTGTTCAAACATTAGAACTTAAGTCTTCTATCTGACTGTATGACTGTACCCATTAATACTACAGTCCCCAACCCCTGAGCTGTGGATCAGTACTGGTCCATAGCCCATTGGGAATTGGGACACACAGCAGGAAGTCAATGGCAGCTGTATTTACAGCTGTTCCCCATCGCTCGCATCACCACCTGAGCTCCGCCTCCTGCCAGATCAGCAGCAGCATTAGATTCTGCATTATGGTGAGTTGTATAATTATTTCATTATATATTACAAGGTAATCATAATAGAAATAAAGTGCACAATAAATGTAATGCACTTGAATCATCCCCAAACCATTCCCCCACCCCAACTAGTCTGTGGAAAAATTGTCTTCCATGAAACCAATTGCTGGTGCCATAAAGGTTGGGGACCACTGCATTAACCAACTCTCTTCAGCCCTCTCCCACCCACCCTTCCCAGTCTCTGGTATTTATCATTCTATTCTCTTTGTCCACGAGATCAACTTTCTTAGCTCCCATCTGTGAGTGAGAACATGTGATATTTGTCTTTCTGTGTCTGGCTTATTTCACTTAATGTAATGACTTCCAGTTCTATCGATGTTGCTGCAAATGACATGATTTAATTATTTTTTATGGCCAAATAGTATTCCATTGTGTATAAAAATGTTTTATCTATTGTCCATGATGAACACATAAGTTGGTTCCATATCTTTGCTATCGTGAATAGAGCCGTGACGACTGCATGAGTGCAGGTATCCCTTTGATGTACTGATTTTTTTCCCTTTGGATAAATACCTAGCAGTGGGATTTCTGCATTGCATGGTAGATCTATTTTTAGTTTTTTTCAGAAATCTTCATACTGATTTTCATCCCCCTGGTAATTCTAATATACAGCCAGGGTTGAAAAACCACTCAAGTCAAAGAATAAATGTAGTCAGAGGAACCCAGTTGAAGCTCAGCATGCTTGTCAAATGGTGAGCCGTGTGTTTTTCCGGTGGCTTATTTTTACTGCTGCAACATGCTAAGCTTTAAATCAAAGGAATGTGCCTCTATATGTATAAATGCCTATAGGAGTTTTGAATGTCATAATTAAATCAAACCACCACAAATAATGTTGGAGCCGGAACCACAAAATGAAGTAAGAGGCTTTCAGTTGCAGTGTTGAAAAGTTAAGGGAGAATGTCTCCCTTTCAGGTTTTATACCTTTGTTTGTACAGGTACCGATGCGTAAAGTGATGAGATCTTAGAGAGCCTTGCTCAAGCACATATACAGAAGCCCCCCGAAAATCTTAAAAAAAAAGTGGGCAAATATAAAGGATGGGGATTATTTTTCCCTCCCTTGTTTCATATTCCTTGGAAATTGACACCATAATTGTGTTTAAAGAGATGTCCTATGTATTTTTACACCAAGTGGCAGATCCTGTTTACTGAATAAATGCAAAATCAGCATGTCAGTTTAAACTACCTTCTGCTGTCTCCTTCATTCGAATTTAATAATATAAATCTTTAAAGGTATACATTATAATGAAACGTTATCCAAGCACTACATTTTCTTCTACTGTATAGAAATTAAAAGCAACATTTCTCTGGCCTAGAGCTAACTTTTATGACTCCCATGGTATGGTCTTTTTTATCTTGATTTTTTTTTTAAAGATGTTCAAATAAGTGAGTTTTCTTTTTACTTGACACATTTTCACATATGTTGCCTTGATCTTTCACATCTTTTACCCATATGGGAGCCTTCCTAGGAAAGAAAGGATCTGTATTTAATTATCTCATGGGGACAATTTAAAGGGAAATTCAAAGCTTCTCCTCTATAGCTGTGCCTTGAGGAGGAATAAGCAGCAATGGTGAGTTTACGGCTTTTGGCTGTTGATAGAGATTTCTCCCAGTTCCCTCTGTGATAATACTAAGCCCACCTGTTCACTTGGGCATATCCCAAGCTCATTGATTCAGACCCTAATTTGCGAACATTCAGATTGGGACTGGGCTGCAGTATATGGCGTGCTTATCGCCAAGGTTTGCTTAGCAAATTAAAAATTATAAAAAGATGAAAGAGTATTTAAATTGAGACCAACTAACTTTATGTAACTTGAAATGTTTAAAAAGGTATCCATATATATTTAATCATTTAAAGCTGGGTTTTAAAAGTCTAGAATTCTACAATTTGCATTTTACAGTTGAAACTAAATTTAGAGAGCTCAAAAGATTCACCTGAAGATCACTAGGTGGATAGTGGTAAAACCAAGATTAGAAGGCAAGCCTGCTGGCTGCCGCAGCTCACGCCTGTAATCTTAGCACTTTGGGAGGCCGGGGCAAGAGGATCACTGGTGATCAGGAGTTCTAGACCAGCCTGAGCAAGAGTGAGACCCCCGTCTCTATAAAAAAAATAGAAAAATTAGCTGGGTTTGGTGGCTTGCACCTGTGGTCCCAGCTACTCGGGAGGTTGAGACAGGAGGATTGAGCCTACAAATTTGAGGTTGCAGTGAGCTATGATGATGCCACGGCATTCTAGCCTGGGCAACAGAGTGAGACCCTATCTGAAAAAAAAAAAATAAGTTTCCTTGCCATGTGAAACTACATTCTGAACTCTTTTATTAAAAACTGGTGCTCAGAATGCTCTTATATACTGGTTTCAGTTGCTTTTGTTATTGCGTATAATAATAATTCTGGTAAGACACATTCTACAATCTAGACCTTTTCCCTAATTCAAACTGGTCTTCCTGTTGACTAGGCACAGTAATGAAGTTCAGCTTTACTTTGCTATAGTATAAGATGTAATTGTAAGTGGCTTTCCTACCTGTGCAAAGTAATGAACCAAGAGAAACGAATGATGGTTGATGTACTTAGAAAGGCTTTGCATTACATGTAAGTATTAATTAAGACTTTTTCAGTTGCAAGTGACCGAAATTGATGTCGTTGCCTCTCACAGCTGGGAAGGATACTGGGGCAGCGTGCAGGATAGAAGGAAGACCCTCAGAAACCAGAATCAGGAACAGAGATTGAAACAGGGACTCATGTCGTTTTTTGCTTACCTCTGCTTGGCTTTGTTCTATAGACAGACTTCCGCCAACATCTGGGGAGATGGCACTAGTGGCCTGAGATTTATACCGCATTAGCAACAGCACTGTAAACTGTGGTTTCCAAATCCATTTCTGAATCTCAGAGAAAGTCTCCAATTGCCCCTGCTTAGGTCATGTGTCCCACTGTGTCCAGATGACAAGGGCACTAGGTAGCCTAGGGTTACTGCAAGGTGGGTCGGGGTGGATACAAGAGGATGGGAGACAGAAAAGCTTTATGGATAGACAGAAGCAGCAACTGCCAAAGTCAATTACATATGGAATTTGTTGACTTGAAGAGGTGGAGGAAGGTTCATCTACTCCCCCATCTCTCTCCCGTTGACCTGCCTCTTTCATGGAGGGAATTCACAAAATTTCAGATGCCCCGTGTTCATCCCAAAGCCACCAAATCAGGATTTCTCAGGGTGGAGTCTGGGGGTGGCTTAATATTGCAACAGCACCACAGGTGACTCCGATACAGCCCTAGATAAGAAGTACTGTTTGAAGTCATTATCACCAGGAGTCTATTTTCTGGGACCGATAACACATATCGGGCAGTCATCAGCCATCAATATCTCATCATGAATTAGTTCAACACATTAGCCGAATTCACTTAGCTGGATTTCAAAATCACGAGATCTAGGATGAATACGATTTGATGAAGAAGAAAAGAGCAATTAGGACTGGCACGAATGGGGCATGGGGAGGGGAGGGGGTTGGGACGGCGTTGCAGGGAGGCTCTGTGCAGTTCAGAATGATCTGAACCTCAGATTCCTCTTCCGGCCACAAGCCACGATTCCAGCCCTCTGGCTTCCTCCTTCCTACTATAATTTCTCTTTAGACTCATACTTCTAATAGTTCATGATTCCATGATTTGCTCTTAATTCCCAGCCTGGAGTATACAGCTGCTTCAGCTACCCTGTAACCTCGTTAACCCATGCCCCCACCCCTCCAGACCTCTTCCCTCCCACTGGCCAGCTGTAGTTCACTGTTGAGCAAGTTGTATGCGATGCTCCACATCACGTGTCTAACATCAGCCCAACGCCCCAAGGCTGCCCATCTACATCTGCCTTATCTTGCTTCCTCTTCACTCTCTGACCGTCAGAGCCTGGGCTGTGCCTGCCCTGGCCTGGCCAAGCTGCCCACGCAGCCCTCGTGTCCCTCACGTACCTCTCGCTGATAAAACTGGGGCCCTCCAGCCTGTCAACTCTGATGTCAAATTTGTCTGCATCTAGACTTAGAGCCTTATGTTTATCTTTATTCTAGGAGAACAAAGTGTTCTTGTTCGTGGCCAGCATCTCTGTTCTCTCCTAACCTTCAAAACATTTCCCTGATTCCTGTTTTTTCTCTTTATTTCTTTTCTTTCTCTTCATAGGGTACCTTTTGTCTGCCTGCTCCTTACACGTGGATCTAGTTAAGAATATATTCATGGCCCAGTCATCTCCTCTCATTAGATTACTTTAGGTGACCTCATATATTCTTATGTTTTTAGCCACCAAATCTATGCTATTCATTTCCCAGTATTTCCAGCCCTGGCTTCCTTCTAGACATCCACTCAAATGTTCCATGAGCATGTCTACCTGGACATACGCGGAGCTGATTGTATCAATATCATCTTTTTCACCAAGCCGATGTACATGTCTTCTTGTATTCTCAATCCCAGCTAATGGAACCACATCCACTTAGGAGCCCATGTCAGAAAGCTTCAAGTTACCCAACATACTTCTGTGTAAAACAATCTCTTTATCTAATTGACTACAGAATCCTGCCAACGTTCCCACTTAAGTAT
Organism: Indri indri; assembly: GCA_004363605.1. NCBI lineage: Eukaryota > Metazoa > Chordata > Mammalia > Primates > Indriidae > Indri > Indri indri. Next base: position 27,163 of record RJWJ010016161.1, read on the forward strand.
AGCATTTCTAAGCTCTTTCTTCCTCTCTCACCCTCTGTCACCATGCTACTTGTTCAAACCTTCATCATCCTCTGCTTGGACAACTGCAGTAACATGACACTTAGTCTCCCTGCTGCTGTAAACCAATGCTCTATTTTTCAGCCAGAGTAATGCATCTAAGAGGTAGTTCTGAGTAAGTTATCCTTTCTGTTTACAATTTTACGTGAATTGACATCACCTACTGAATAAACCCTGGTTCCTAATTATGCTGTGAAAGATCCCACATGATCTCCTGGCCACTAGCCTCTCAGTGTGGCACATCTTATGTAAGTAATATGGAACTGATTAAAATTCTCCATATTTATACTCTTCTAGCCCCTGTGCCTTGATCAGGTGACTCTCTGTACTTGGAAGACCTTTCCAGTTATTCTTTGATGGACCAACCTCTACTCATCCTTTAAGGCTTAGCTCAGAAGTCATCTCCTCCAAGAGAACTTGGCTGGTCCTCCAGGTTGGGAGGAATGTGCACTTTGTACTGCCTCTCCCGATAGAATTTGAGCTTATCAGGACAAGGGCTACATCTTTGATCTCTACATTCTTATTATGTGGCACAACACCAAGCTCATAAAAAGCGTATCATAAATACCTGTTGTATGGAGCTGAAGGATAAGTTGGGGACACAATCGCAAAAGGATGAAGAGAATACAGAAAAATGGAAGTGAGAAGAAGGCAAGAGCTCTCTTTGCTTATTTTGTATTAATAATTTTGTTTATGGTAGAGTGTATATTTGGCAGGAGGGACTGGGGATGTGCGTTACTAGCACAGGAATTACAGCTATTAGTGGGGATACATACTCCAGCAGAACAAAAATCAGGAAAGAAAACGCAGGATCTGGAGACGGGAAGTGACAGGAAGGGAAAAAGCCTTTTGTCAGGCACCTTTTTCATATCCTCTTGTCCTCACCTGTGTCCATGGTCTTGGCTCAGTTCTTCCTGCCTGGTAGCTACTGTTGGAACCAACTCTGTGTTGGCTCCAACTGTATTCGTAGAGTTGTCACCTGCTAGCAACTCTGCCTCATGCCCCTACCATGTCACCTGTTGTCCCCAACCCTGGGCTTTGCTTTCGATGCTGAGGTGTGAGACGCCACCGAGATGCATCCAAGGACCCAAGTCTCTGCAACCCAGGCAGATGGGGGAGTAACCACCTCATGGGACAAATCTTTGACCAGTTGGATGTGGGGGCTGGTGAATATATTCTTCCTGCCTGCTTCCCGCAGATGGGTTGTCTGAAGGTGAAGTTATGCACATGGCCCCTTGGAAGACGCTCCCACGAGACTGAGCCATCTGCCATGCTGAATGCCAAGTAGTGGCCTGCAGAACAACACACTCTGGACAGGTGTCTCTGCTTCTCCACATCACTGCCTCTTTCCTGCATCCAGATTCTCTTGGGATGGTCTCCCTCATAGAGTAGTACCATGTAAGTTTCATTTATTTTATTATTTTTTAAATCCCAGGCTCTGCTTTCAGAGGGACCCAGGCTGGGACAGTTGCCCTTGAAAACATACCCTTAAGATGGCATTTTGAAGGCCACTTGATTTGGAATCAGGCCTGAGCACATCTAGAAGCCATGAATGGGCTGCCTGTCTGCCTTGTCATCTACTTCTGGAGTGCTGACACCTGACCTTCAGCTCACAACTATGGTGTCACGGTGGCAGCGGTGGTGGTGGTGCTGGTGGGGTTACTTATGATCAGCTGAATGATTTGGGACTGGTTTATGGTTCACAGACAGGTCGCTATAGTAGCGCTGGCAAAAATTGGACCAATGGTACATTTCAGCTCCAAACAAGTGTAGCCCCAAAAGACAGTAATGAAGTGTCCTTACCATGCAGAACTTCCAGTAGAACACCTAGTTGTTCCTATTGTATTGACAGAGAGGGAGCCTGAGATACAAATGTATTGGGACCCTTGGCAGTAGGGAGTGAATTTGTTGGTCAGTCAGGGATTTAGAAGGAAAAAGATTGTAAGATCAGGGACAAGGAGGTCTGAGGAAGACATCTGTGAGTGGGCACAAAACATGCAGAAATTTGTGTCTCATGGTAATGCCCCCTGAAGAACAGCTCTAAAAAACCCGGACGGGCAGAATGCCTTGTTCTGTGCGTGCCACCCAGCCTCTGTCTTTGGCCACCCCAGTTAAGGTGTAATGGGCTCATGAACACAGTGGCCGTGGTGGCAGAGGTGAAGGTTGAACCTGAACACAACGGCATGGGCTCCTCCCACCAAGACTGATCTCACCCTGCTGCTATGGAACACCCAGACCCCTGGCAGCAGAGGCTAAGGCTGGGCCCTCCTGTGGCACCATTCCCCCACAGCGTCTGCTTGGACACCAGTGGCAGGTCACTTACAACAGACCCTTTCCATGCTGATGGAGGCAGCAGTTTGTCCTTCCGAGGATCCAGTCTTCTCCATACATGGTTCTCCTCCCCTCTCTCAAGGCCTCTGCCTACTGATCTTCCCATCTACAACTATCTCAGACACATTTCATGGCCAGGGAAGTGCAAAAAGGCACACAAATAGCAACGGGGTCCCCATGTTATTCCACACGACTTGTCACCCAGGACAGCTGGCCCCACACAGCAAGGGGATGGCCTGTGAAGGGCTCTGCTAAGGCACACTTTAGTGGCGACATTAGCTGGAATATATGAGTCTGGGAACCAAGGGCACAGGAATAGCTTTGATTCCTTTCACCATCTATCATGCAATAACCAAATTGTGGAATTTGCACTTCCTGTCTCTGCAATCTCATTTAGAAGTTTTGGTTTCCAGGATTGGTGGTTGGGATACTCCCTTGGGGTACTTGGTTTCTCAGGTCAGTGTCCCAGAGGCTGATACGGCAGTTATTGTAAATTGGTAGCTGGATCCTGACTCTTCCAAGGAGCAGGAGGGCTGTAGACAGCGGGGCAGGGAAAATGTGTCTGGGGTCCTGGGGTTCACTGCAGTGTCTCTTGGTGCTTCCACGTTGAGTGATGATGACAAGTGGGCCACTGCACCCAACAAAGGAGAAACGACCAGTGGCTCAGGAGTGAAGGCGTAGGTTGGCCCTGCAGGTACCAGCACAGACAAGCCACAGTGTCGTCTGGGTGGGAGGGAAATCTAGAATGAGTAGTGGAGGATGAATATTAGCCGTGGCCTCAAGATCCAATGCAGAAGGTTGTTTCACCAACCTTTTACGTTTCTCAGACACTGAGGCCGGCTGCCACCTGAAAGGTGCCCTGTGGCTGACTGGTTTTGCATCCCCTCTTAGGGCACCATATTTTTGCAATCATGAAGCCCAGGTTGTAGCAGGGAGTGAACGCAATGCAAGGGCACAGATGGGTTTGGCAGATGGATCTTCAAGTCCCCTAAGCCTGGCCTATCTCCGGGCCCAGGGCCACTTGCTCCTGCCTAGTCCCTGCTGTGTGAGGACAGGCTCTGCTCCGGTTCTGGCCGACATCTCGCAGGCACAACTTGACAGCACCTCATGTCATTATGCTGAGCACCTCTCGCCTCGCCGAGCACCTCTCACCTCGTGCCCTAGGCCTTCTATTTTTGTAAGAACTGAAGCACGAGATGCCTTGGGACCTGCCACACTTGCGCAACGCAGGAGTGTGGGGCAGTTATTCCACAGAGTGAATTTTGACCAGCAGGACCCGGCAGAGAAGTTTTTCCTCCTCCAATGGACACACCGTCTGAAGTCACAGTTGTTCGTACGGCTCCTTGGATGTCTATCCTACAAGATCGAGCAATTGGTGACTCTTAATCCCCAAAGGTGCCCGCCTTGGCACGAGTAGCCTGCCCTTGTGCCTGCTGTCACTTTCCCTAATAAAATACTGCACATAGCTTTTGCTGCAGGCTTGGCTTCCTGGGGAGCCCAGCCCAGGCAGAATTCGTGGAAGAAAGCAGAGATTTGAAGTAGTGCGATTCAGGTGCTACAGAAGATCTAGAAGCAGGTGCGTAGCAGGCAGTGGAAGTCAGGTACAAGTGCCTGGCAAGTGCGGGGGAGAATGTTTTTCATCTTGACTGTGTTACTCCCAATTGTCAAAGTCAAGTATTGGCATGATGATTGAGAAGATTATTAAAAAGACAGTAAGAGGAGTGGGAGAGTAAGATTATGAGACGTGACAGGGTCACAAGGTGATCCTTTTATGTGTGCTTTGTATGTGACATGAGCACCTGAGCTGGTGCTTTCTTGCCCAGACACACTGATCCTGCAGCCTCCCTCTTGGAGAACTCAGCTTTGTCGCTTCCCAGAAGACCCCTGGTGCAGTGCGCAGTGCCCCTCTATTGTGTGATTAGCTCCTGGAACTCTGGAGTGTTCTGTCGTAAGCAGATTTGCTTATACTTGTTGTAGATGGCAGGCAGGTAAAAATGGCTAGGGGTGAAGGCACAGCATGGGATTGGGGCCAGGTTGCCAAATGGAATTTTTGTGAAAAGTATGTGTTTTTTTGGGCGGGGGGAGAGGAGAAGCTCCATTCAAAGTGGCTTTGATTTGGAATTTTTTAAAGGACTCATGATTTTCCTTTCAAATATGGACTAGTGGGGTTTTATTGTCAGTGCAGACAATAAAGTGTATCATAAACAGCCTCACAGCAAAACATGTTAATCTTCCCAAAGTGTCCCACTGACATCTACTTTCCTTTTCTTCCTGTTTGAATTTTTGCATGACCCCAGCGTTGCTCTGTTACTAATAGGCACGAATGGCTGAATGCACACTAAAAGCATGGAGTGCTGCTAGTCTGTGGGTTACCATTTAAAACTCTTTCAGACGGCAGCACAGCGTGAAATACTAATTCACTCCATCGACAATACCATATCCATTAGCACTTTCTCATCCTGGAATTTAAATAGTCCAAAGCTCAGAGAGTCACTAAAGAGAGTAATTAATACAATAGCACAATTCTCCATGGTTCAGGTGATCTGATGAACTGCTTTACCTGTCACAAACAAATATCATAGGAGGCATTTCTTTCTTTCTTTCTGGTTTTGCAGTTTTAATCATCCTCCCCCTCCATGTTCCAGCATTCTCTTTCCAGCTGGATTTGATACTGAATATCTTTGTCTAGTGAAAATATATTGGACCTCTGTTCCCACGCTCATGCCTCATTCTGTTGAAAACAGCTCTGTGGTTTGAATAACCACACAATTGTGAAAACAAAGCAGGAAAGAGAAATGGTTTGTATGTTTCAGTTTCACCTGCCGTTATGTATCTTTCTGTCCCCTCTTCCTCCTCTCTCACACTCAGGGCAGTTCTGGAGAGGATGGATTTTTCTTTTCTTTTTTTTCAATTCCAAAGGGCTTTTTAGTCTATGCCAGTCCAGAGTAGGTTTTTCCTGACCTGGGCAGTGTGCCCAGGTAGTGTGAGCCGGAGGGCCTGCCTCTCGTAATTACAGACCACGGGACCCTTAGAGATCTCAATTTCCAAGTCCATTGATCAAATTTATCTCACAAGCAACTTCACAGAGCTCATTACAAGGGAGGTGGTTGCTCTTGTGTACTGTAAATGCTGGGTTAAAAAGCTTCTGCATAATGTTGGGACCTCCCAAATGACTTCATTTTCGTGACAGAAGAGCAGTTGCTCCATCAACACAAATTTGGCCAGCATTTTGCACTTGGCAACATCCCGTCAAATGCAGTACCTCATTTGATTCCCATAACTATTCTCTGTGTTCTACTAGGCAAGTGTCATTGCAGGGACATATTTAAATGAGCAAACTGAAGGTCAGAGAGGCCAAGAGATTGCATGTGGAAAATCTTGGATGAAGACCTAACATGAAGTTCTAACTTCCACCATGGAGTTCTAGTACTTACTAAAGGCTACAGCTCTAAAAATCTGTGTTTTTTCCCTCTCCCTAAATACATCTTTGTTTCATCCTTCTGGAATTATTTGCCTGAGAGGGTAGGTGCTTATACTAGTATAAAAGCCCGCTCATGGGCAAGATACTGGGTGTGAATCCCAGATGTCTGAAACCTGAGAACTTCCCCCAAAAAGTGGAAGTTAGACTTTCCCAGAATATTCTGGAAGGTTGTGTCAGTTCCTCAGCATTAATTTGACCTCCATCTGCATGTAAAGATCTAGCACAGGACTCCATGCACCTCTACATGCTACTCTCTTTTTTCTCTTACACCAAATTCTTAGATGAATTTCCTACTCACATCTCTGCTTCTTCACCTCCAAGTCATGCCCCAGACGGTTTCCATTTGGCTTCTGCTAGCATGATTCATAATCAAATACTGTTTCAGCACTGACTTTCACAGTCCTCAATCCAACAAATACTCCCCAGTCATCTCCTGAAATTTCGCTTCGTCTCACAGCTTTCTCCTCCTCACTTCCACGGTGCCAATGCCTCCTACCTCTTTGGTCATTCCTTCTCTGTCTCCTTTTCAATGTCTCAGAGCTCAGTTTTAGGATCTCTTCTCTTTTTCTCCCAATTTTAGACCATCTCATCAGTCCCAAGGTCTGCAATGACCTACTACATGCTCAGGATTTTCAAATTCATATGACGAATCAGATACTTTTTGTATAGGTCAGTGTTTTCCAGAGAAACAGAACTTAATAGGAGATTATATATATATACATGAATATATGATTTATCATAAGGTATTCACTCATGTGATTGGGGAGGCTGAGAAGTCCCAAGATCTGCAGCCGCCAAGCTAGAGACCCAGCAGCTGATGGTGTATTCCCAGTCCGAGTCCAACTCCAAAGGCCTGAGAACCAGAGAGCTGATGGTGCGAGCTCTAGTCTGGAAGCTGACAGGTGCAAGACTGAGGAACAGCTAAGGTTTCTGTTCAAGTCTGAAGGTAGGAAAAGACCAATGCCCCAGATCAATCAGCCAGGCAGGAGGAGTTTGCTTTTACTATGGGATGGTCAGCCTTTTTGTTCTATTTCAGCCTTCAACTGACCAGAGAAGGCCCACCCACTTTTGGGAGCACAATCTGCTTTCCTCAGTCTCTTGAATCACATGTTAACTCATCCGAAAACACTCTCATGGAAACACCCAGAATAACATCTGACCCAACATCTGGGTACCTTGGGGCCCAGTCAGGTTGACACATAACATTAACCATATTACCTTTTTGGAGACCTACACCTCTAACTACCTGTACACCATGTCTACTTTGATTTCTCACAGGACCCTCAAATTTCACCTGTCAAAAACGTATCATGTAATCCTTTCTTCAAATTCATTCCTCGTCAAGTATTCCTGAAAACTGTAAAATGACGTCACAACCCGTCCCACCGCTTGTGTGAGAACCTGGGAGACATCGTCCACACTCCTCCTCTCTCTCACGTTCCCCCACATCAGCAACTCCGGCCAACTCCTGTCCTCAGGTGCCAGCTGAAGTTGTCAACTTTCTTCTGTTTTTATCGTTACATAATTCAGGTCATCAATCAACAGTCAGAGCTGTTGACCAAAGTGTAGGCTTCCAATTCCCACCACTCAAACCCATACTCTCTAAAGCATGGAGTGATCTTTTAAAATACTCATTATATCATGTTTTTATACCATCCAGCTTAAAATTTTTGTGTGACCTCCCATTGCTCTTAAGATGAAGGCCAAAACTCCTGAACAAGCCCAACAAAGCCTGGCATGGTATGACCTTTGCCGACATCATTAGCTTTATCTTCTAGATCTTTCTCATTCCTTGAGCCCCTACCAGGGGTTTTTCCTCAATTCCTCCCACGCAGAGCTCTTTCCTTCCTCAACACTTTTACAAATCCTGTTCTTTCTGCTA
>RJWJ010016162.1:0-34909 GCA_004363605.1 Indri indri
TCCCCTACTAAGATTTTCTGTTGCAGAAAATATAACCAGAATCAGGGACTGGTTTGGGATCTTGCAGAGTGTTAATGGCAGATCTGATGCTAGAACTGAATTCCCCTAACCCTAGTCAAATTATTTGATCACCAGGTTATTTCACACATATTTCCAAGTTTATAACCTAGGGATTGTTGGCCAAAATACCATGTAGATTCATAGACCTAGATCCATAGAACTCAGGAAATTTTTTTCTAGTCAAGAAATTATTACAAAACAAACAAACCCCCCAAAACAATAAAACCAAAAAACAAAAACAAAAAATACCCACCATTAGAACACAAGTTTCCATCTGCAATATTAAGACTTTTTTATTCCTTCCAGACATTAACTCTCAAGGGAAAAAGAAAATAGAAGGCAAGCAAAAAGACGAGAGGCAGAGTATGCTGCAATTTTTCTCAATCCGCCAGTTGATCAGAGAAGTAAAATTTATGCTTGGAAATATGGGAGACCCTTTCTCCACCATTATTTCTGAGATTATAGAATATAGTCAAATATTAGATGACTTTGCATCCTTTTAATGGGAGTTTTCTGTTTAAGTAGCAAAGAGGTCTCAAGGAAGCCTCTGCAGTTCATGTTTCATGGCAGCAAATACTCCCAGCAATCCTGCGTAGTCATCCATGTGACGGACGAGGAAAGTGAATCAGAAAATTTAAGCAACATGAACAAAGTCACTGGTGCAGTTGGAGTTTACTGCAGGAAGAGCTGCATGTCTAATTCTAAAATATTTCCCGCCTTGTTTACTAAATCGGCATGCAAGAATAGAAGATGCCCCTCTGATTAGTGTCCTTTGAATTTGATTTTGAAGTATGGTATCATAAATATTTTGAATAATTCTATTTTGAGTTAAATATGTACTTATGTACTTAAAATCTATAATACTCTGATCAACTATAAAATATGCCTCGTACCCTTCATTTTCCCCTCTTCTATATCATTCAGATGTTGTTTGCCATATGAATTCGTTGTTAGAATATCATATATTTGCCATATGAATTTGTTATTAGAATATAGAGCACAGATAAAAGGAACCCTAAAGCACTGTGATCATTTAAATTGTACAGTTTAAGACTTTTTCCAGCCCTGCTTTTTTTTTTTTTTTTTGAGTCCTACTTACTAAAAGTATGTTTCAGATATTTTGTCGTTTAGTGCAAGGGAATAATAATTGGTTCTAACTTTCTAAAAATTCTTTAAACAAAACTGGTATTTTTAAATCCAAATTTTCCTAAAGAATAAAGAAGGCAGTTATTAATTGTAAGCAATTTTAAAAGGCATTTCCAATAGGATTTATTTATCTTGCCAGGTCAGTAATGAAATGGGATTCGATTTGTAAAACTGCTGTTTCATTTTATATATCTTTGCATAAAGCAAAGTACAATCATATCTTTCTTAACAATATTCACATTTTTTAAAATTTTGCCCACATTATGGTTACAAGTTTGGGTTGATGTTCCATTGCATTCTCTCTGTTGGCATCTAGATCCTTTTAATGCAATTTAACAGATGTTTATTGAGCACTCATAATGGAAGAAGAAACACAAGAACACAAGAGAAGAGAAGAAGAAAAAATTTTTAAGATCAATGAGATTTTGCTTTTAGGTACACTTGGTATGTCATCAAGGGTATTATATGCCAAATTTCTTTCAAGATATTTGCCAATATTTTGGTGTTTTATTTCAAACTACAAGGAGAAGATGGTGTTATAAGCATTGGAGTGGTATCTTTTTAAATTTCATTTGAGAATGCTGTTTTCCATGCCATGCATCTGAACAACAATCTTGTGTGTGACCATAAAGTTGACTTTCATAGACCCACAGGTTCTGACCAAGAAGGGACCTTTAAAGCATGCAGAGCTCCTGCCTTTAGTCAAAGAAGGGAATATTGTATTCACATTAAAGATAATATAGCTAAGAAACCATGTATGTAAGTAGCTTTAATAGGTTTCCAAATAACTCTCTTCCAACTCTGACTTGGTTTATATGAATAAAGAGCATGTGTTCATATCAACGAACTATTAATATAAGCGTTCATTTAAATAGAAATCAGTAGAAATGTATATCTTTAGCATGGTCATCTGATTTAAATCGGCTGGTTTTCAGAATTGAATTCTTATATATGAAGTAATGTGTCAAAAATTGCATGGAATAAGAAATAAAACTAGAGTGTCTGGATTTCCATTTGGATACTTTTCTCCTTATTCCAAAAATAAATTTGAAATGGGATTTATACAGGAGAAAAGGGAGCAATATGGATAGATGCAGGTGGCTTTGGTGTTGAGTTCTACGTCTTTGAATATGGTGATTACTCTGATTTCTTGAACATACTGTCTATTCCATTTATGAACTATTCAACATTTTTAGTTATTTTATAGCTGTCTTTCAAATCAGAACGTGAGTCTTTTTGTCTAAGGACAGGGTATTCAATCAACTTGAATTACCTCCAGTGACTGCCACAATACTTTGTACATTAAAGATTTTTAGAATGGGCTTTATTGACTACGTTGATAAAAAGTCACTACATATGGTATTGAATTTAGAGTAAATTATTCAATTCTCAAAATATTTAGATTCAGTATTCCATAAAAAATACTAAAATAATTTGGAGGAAATTATTATGAAAATCAAAAGTGATTTTCCTTAACAAAGTGGTTTGCAGAAAAATTCTCTCCTATGTTTGACATTATTTACCCACATGTTTGTACATATTTTTTGATTAACATTTACATTTACAATAGGAAACAAGGGACTGCATGGGAAAGTAAATGGCATTAAGTAAAATACTGGCTATCTAAAACTCAGAATAATCTTTCAGAATAACAGTTTTCCAAATAACAGAGAGTTTACCCTTTATAAGCAATATTTAGGAAAATTATTTTAATTAAAATATTAATGTTAATTGTATCATATTTCTATTAATTCAATATATTAGGCTCAATGTAAAGTCTCAGAAGAGTTCATTTTTAGTGGGTTTTTTTTTCTGTTTTTTATAATTGTTTTTCTTCCCTTGAACTGAGATACCAGGTATCACCTGTTGTTGCTGGCAGTGAAACCACCTGTAGAAATGTATTTCATCTCTAATTTCTTGATTCTAAGATGCAGTTCTTTTGCCAGGTTTGTTAGCATTGTGTGTAAAGTATGTATAAATAGGCTCTGAAACCTGAAGGCTTCTTTTAAGTAGTAAATGAATTTTTAATTCCTGGATTTTGTGAGTGGGGTTGGTTGCTCGGTGGCCAGTTTTAACTAAATTTAACATTCTTTTCTGTGTTCCAGATATAAGAGATTGATGGATTATCAACTTTTAGGGTAGCTGAGCTATAAATTTACATGATCCCAAGTGTCTTAAGTTAAGCAAATTCTACCTGTCCAATAAAATATTTGTTTCTACTGTATTATGAAGGTCATTCTGCCCGATGTATTCTGATGCGGGCTAAATTAGTTAACAGAGACTTACTAATATTGATTCCTACCCCTTCCCAAGTGTGGCTACCTTCCCACAGGTCTTGACTGATAGCAAATAATGCTGGCAACACACAAGTGGTGTAAAGCAGTTATCACCATCCCAAAATTGCCCCTCAGTGCTGTCCAGTTTCTAAAAACACATTATTCTTCACCCCCAAAACTCTCCAACTTCCCAGTTTCCTTCATCCAAAAAGCCCTACCTCTTTGTTTTTCTGCAAGTTGGTAGAATTGCTGTTGCCTCCTTAAACATTTCTTCAACTCTGCTATAATAGAAGTGGTTGGTAAAAGGCTAGTGTAATGGGTTTTTTGCTTGTTTGTCTGGGAGATTTATAAATTCATAGTCAATGTATAATATATGGTACAAGGTACGGATTAAAATTCACTTTTTTCTGCACATGAATATCCAATCATTTCAGTACCATTTATTCAAAGCTTCTTTCTTTGCTGAATCGACTACATGGTTGTCAAAAATCAGTTGTCCCTATATGTATGGGTTTATTTCTTGGCAATCTGAACCCTTCCATGATCTAGCAGTTTGTCAATATATCAGGATTGTGGTAGTCAGTTTTCTTAATGGATATAATAGTATCCCAGAAGCTCAAAGCAGAGGTTCTTTTCACACAGAGGTAATTCCAATAAACTTGTTTCAAAGCACTGCCTTTGTTGGCCCCAGGGTCTGGATTTTTTAAACTTATTTATATATTAAGGGCTTAATAATGCTGACACTCAGGGCTTCCCTTAAAAGGCACAATGAGTCTCCTTTTTAATCTCTCCTCTAGACACAAGTATAGGAACTACTGTCTAGAGAAGAAGTTTTAAGAATTTTACCTGCAAGTAAATGCTTATGTTCTTTTAATTTCTTCATAGTTCAGTAGGAAGTAAAGATAGATGTTCCAATGGAGTTGGGAAGCTGAAAAGAAATTTGGGATCACATTGTTAAACATGTAACAGACTATGGCTAAATGTTAAGATCTCAAAATAATATTTAAAGATGTGTTGGCTTTGGAAAATCATTACCAACTTATTGTATATCTTTTAATTCAGCATACATTAACAGATACATTTAGCAGTCACCCTCAAATGTGGTTAATTCAGCAATTGTTAAATATAAAGACAATCTAGAAAAATTATATCCAGTGGTAAATATAAATTTAAAATTTAAATAACAAATGCTATACCAACTAATGCATAGCTCTCCCACCCCCTCTAATTCTAGCTCTAGTCTTCTATTTCTAGTTCATGTTTCTGTGTCACAATATTAGAGACATAAATATATTTTGGAACAACACATTTTACAGATGAAAGCTGGTGACCAAGATCATTTATTGACTTGATAAAGGATACATATGGTTAATAAATTGTTGGGACTGGTGGCCACACCTCCACACAACAGTGTTGTTTCCCTTCCAAATAAAGGCAATGAGCAATTGTTAATAATCAATGTGTCAAATGATACTGTTTAACACTTAGGATTGCAGAGATTGGTGAGAACCTATCTCCACCCTCAAAAAGTTTAGCAGGACACAAAAGACAATGCACACATAAATACAGCGCGTAAATGGTGCCACGTTATGTTTGGAAAAGCGCTACAAACCAACGCGCATTCAATTAATGGGTGGTGGGGGAAGGACGAGAAAGAGGGAGAAGGAGAAAAATGTAGAAACAGTAAAAAGCAAGATCTCTTCAGGTTGAGACAACCAGGGTTGGAAGGGGAGGCTCTTGAGATAATACTTGAAAGTGGAAATTTGAAAGCTGAGGGTAGAGGAGGGAAGAGAACTAGAAAAACATTTCTGCCAGGGAAATAAACATAGGGAGGCAAGAAAGTTATGACAAATCACACCGTTGACTTTTGCCACGCTGCCTCCATGCTGAGACCTTCGCTCCCCTGCGACATTACACTTTGAGGACCACCTGCTCTGTTCCCGTCAAAGGACTGCAGTTGACTACGGGACAAGGCACTCGCTAAGGTCACCTCTGCACTTTAGGAGCGCCATCCTTGCAAGCATCTATTTCACTCAACCTATTTGTGCCTGGGGGGAGATATATAATAGAAACTTTGTTTTATTATCTGCATTCATGAGAAACAAGCTGTGCATACCATTCCCAACACTTTTCTTTTTCTATTTTTTCTTTAAATGAAGGTGGGGAAAGCTTTTAACTCTCATAACATTAACATTACAGCCTGGCTACTTTCCAACTTCACCATGGTAGAAAAAAAAGCACCCTCCAATTTAATAACTAAATTAATTTTTCCTCCCTCAACAGCATGTGCAATTATTAAAGTCAGAAAGATCTTGGCAGCCTCTTGCACTGGTAAATAAAACGTTGCATTCTCATCATATGATTAATTAATGTTCCTGATTCAAGGAGATATGAAATCGCTTTACATTCCTTGTGTTATTGAAGAACCTAATGTGCATTATTGCTCAGGCTCTTTTTACATTCATGCAGTTAAATTGCAAATATACACACACACACACACACACACACACACATATGCCTCAAAAGCCTGCAGTTTTTCTGCAGCACTGTGTGGGTTACCAGAAACAAAACTTGAGGAGGTTTCTGAAAGGAGAGAGGAAGAAAAGGAGCAAGAGAGAAAAAGAGAAAAGAAATGGGGAAGAAAAATTGGTCTTAGCTGATCGATTGTGCCAGGAAATGTTTGTTTCTTGCTTGCCTATGGTTTGCCATCTTATTTAGTAATTTCTAGATGAATTGTTTCCTTATTCGCAAGTCAGGAATGATAAAAATAAACATACTAACAAATAATCAAGAAACCTTACCTACAGGATCCTTGGAGGTCACAACTTTTAGGCCCCTGTATCTACAGGCAGGAAATGGTTTTCTTTAGGTTTTCAATCACATAAGCGATTCTGTAGGTTCAAGTGGGTATAAAAGTGATGCTTTGGATGATCAAAAGAGGAGACATTATGGAACATAGCATATTCATCACTCAGAGAATATTCTATACTCAATAAGAAAGGAGGACACTGTGCCTTCCAATCAGTGTCAAATATTGCAAAGAAAAACAACAAAAATCAAAACAAAAAAGGCCAATCTATGCGACGCTTCCTACTTTGCTTTCTTTGTTCTTGAAGTTCAGTATTGCATGATTACGGTTATGTATTCTCTTCCAAAAGGAGCAAACGACTTTGTCACAGTTAACCAACATAATAAGCCATTTAAATATAAAACTATCACATTTGCTGAGAAAACTATTCTCTACCTCTTAGAGTTGGGATTTTGTCCCTTCAGACTTGAAGGGCACCAGTGTGCTCAGGAGCAGGCTGGATCCCGCGGTCGAGAGCTCATTAGACCCAGGGAACTATCTTAATATGTCAGATGACTAACTCTGCCTCTGGAAGATTAGTAGAGAAAGAAATTCAGGGAGAATGACAAATCACCCCAGATACAGAAACTGAAAAAAATGTCTAGAAAATAGACAGGAAAGAGTAACCAATACGTGTAATATTAAAGGAAGAAAATGCATTTATCTATTTTTAAACCACTTTCCTTGTCCGTCTTCAATATGATGTGCATCGTACAATCACTTAATTTTTCTTTTTTACTGAATAAAGATGCTCCCCAAAGGAAGAAAAGGCCCATATGTAAGTAATATGAAAGAAATAGACTCTGACACCCCTGAATAATTCAGAACTCTGCCGGAAAGGTTTTGAGAATTCTACATTTGTAAAACTCCAACATTTGGACCTTAATGTCGCTTTCTAGTTAAACTCCTGGAGTACTGATGAGGATTATTGAATTCAGCTTAAGGTAATTGGTAACGGTCATGGAAGGGAAAAGTGATTGTGAGTAAAAGACAATGACAGTTTGATCCGCCCTTCCCCCCTGTGTCTTACTTAAGGTATGTCTAACGAAAGCACATAGGCCTCAGTGAAATATTATTTTTCCAATTCTTAAATACATTTTGCTTTTTATTTTTAATTTCCTTCTAATCCCCACGTATTTTGCCTGTCCCTTAAATATGGAGTTTAATATCTATCCAATGTATTTTTACCACTCAGTGAATTTTAATAAAATATAGAAGTGAAAATACACTCCAGACATTAGTATTTATTTTCTCCTATTTTTTAAAATTTGCATGGCATTTCAAAAGTCAGCAAGAACTGAAAAATTCTAACAATATTGCCTAGTGCTTGGTTAGGACATATGAGTCTATTTTAAATTTGAACCCAGAAGTGCTATGTGACATGACCTAAATTTAACTGTTACTGTCTCACCTTCTCTCTGTTACAGAAAGTAGTTCTTACTTCACAAGAAAGCCAAGAAAGCAAATATTATGATTGAGAAATGAGGAGAGGTTTTTCTCCTGGGGAAACAAGATTCTCAAAATTCATGAACTACTATTATTTATGTTCTAAAAAACCCTTGTAATAGTAGAAGATACTATATTTAGGCTATTCTTTCATTTTCACCAAAAAGGCATGTAAGTACTCACGAAGTACATAGAATCATAATCTACCTTATTTACAGAACAAAAATGGTTCGAAAATCAAGTTTTATAAAATAGAATCAATCATACTAACAGTATAAAAATTTGGGTTTGGACATAGTTCCCAGTCAACCAAAAAGTGTAGTGTTGACTACGAAAATGAATTAAAAAAATAAAAACCCACTGGGAAAAATTCTGCTCCCTTTAGTATGCAGAAAGCACATGCTGGAAGCAGCTTCACCTGCCAGCTGTGATTAATTTGCTATTTCTTACAACGTCTCACTTTGATTATTAATGATAATGATTTGATTTATGAGTCCCGTTCACTGAATATTCTCAATTTCCAAAGATGTGCTCTTTTGGGGGAAAAAAAAAAGACGGGGAGTGGAAGCTATTGGGGAGATAGTGACTCAGGTAATGGAATGCGGCATCATTCACCTCTAGACGCTGGTTCAAATCTATCTGTCCATGATTTCCTAAGGTGCACAAGGAAACCTAGAGGCCAGGGCAGAGATATTGTGTATAATGAATGAGAGAGGGATATCACCTGTGTTCTGAGGTTTTGTCTGTTTGTGTGTTGTGGGAATGAAGAACACATGGGACCAGAGCTTCCGGATTTTAGGGCTTTTCTCCATGCAGCATTATAACGTGTAAACCCTGCAACGTGAATTGCATATTAGCATATTGTGATTCATGCGTATATTAAGAAGCTGAGATTTTTAAGACTGCATGAAAAGATGCTGGTGCTCAGAATTGAATTACAGAGAATTAAGGCAATTAGAGCTCTGAGGGGTGATACCCAGTGTTGTTAGAATATAGTTTTCTCTACCAGCTGACCTCCTCATTGACCATAGAAAAGAAAATTTAGTAGAAATTAATTTGGCGCTTTTCATAAATGCAAAAATAACTCAGGAATAATTGATTTTTAAAGGTTGAAAATTACAATCATCCTTGAGAAATATCTTCTAGGAAAATAAGTCTAAGAAAGAAAAATAATGTAATCATCTTTGCCCAGATCATACCTTCCCCGGGGAGTCTGAGGACCTGAAAATATTTCAGAGCCTTCAGCTGTCTCCACGAACTCACTGGGGGTTTGCGAGCCTCTGGTCCCACTAAGTGTCTTAGTACGAGTATTAAGAGTAGTTAATCTTATTATTAGGAGCTTTCCAGAGGATAGCACCTTAGATATGTGATCTCATTTAGTCCTCACAACAAAACAGTGATATAATTACTATTCTCCCCTTCTATAGATGAGGAAATTAAGTCTCAAGGAGATTAAGTGACTGCCCCAGATCCCCCAGCAAGTAAGCGATGCTGACTACTGCACTATTATGGTGTCCTGCCTCTTAACCCTTTTATTGGCATGGCTACAAACTCCACACTTTACTCTAAGACCATGCTTTGCCATAATGAATTCTATCTCCTGCTCACAAGAGTAAAAAGGTATTGCTTTGAAGGAGCTGAGAATAAGGGAGGTAGCTAGCTCTGACCATTTGCTGGCAGACAAAGATCAGTGGCTACTCAAAGAGATTATGCTGAGTCTAGGAATTTTAGAAAAGGATCTCTCAGTGTCTAGAACTTTTAGAAATCTCTTTCCGAACCCACATCAAAAAGTTCTGTACCTAGAGCCAGCTGAAGTAGTGCGTCGACCAATAAAAACCTGATTAGCAACTAACTTCCAGAGCATTGGTTTTCACCTGGAGAACTTGTTTAAAATTCAGTAACCTGGGCCACTTTTTCAGAGGCTCTGATTTATTAAACCTGGAATTAGGTCTCCAAATCTTCATTTTAAGCAACGATCCCCCAAATTAGACTTCTGTAAGTGAAACAAAACCCTCCTTAGAGGCTATTCCAGTTCATCCCACTAACCTCTCCCTTGTAGTGTCGCCCTCACTTATTTGAGGACAGGTAAAAGTCTAACAGACTTGCGGTTTCAGAGTTCCATCATTCTATACTCTCAAAGGGCGGTACCAGCCACTCTCCTAGTTTCAACCATCCATGGATATGGTAGTGATTTCCAAGCTTATCTTTCCATTCAAGACTCCTCCAAGACATATTCCAGACTCAACATGCAACTGTCACGTGGCAACTTCACTTGAGTATTGTAGTAGCATATCATAGACCACAATTCCAAAATACATAGCTGCTTTCCTAAATCTCTTCTTCCTCCTATGTCCCATTTTGTGGCACCTTTATAAATCCCCTTTCCATCTAGAACTCCGAAAATCTTCTTGGTGTCCTTTTCCCTTACTACCTACAACAAATTGGTCACATTTATGCTAATGTTCACTTCCTAAATAGTTCTCAATTCCATTCAAACAGCCGATGATACAACGCAGGTCCTTGTAACCTCTCGCATGGGTTATGATGATGAAATCCTTGCTGGTCTTCCTACATTCATCCTGGTCACCCTCAAAACCATCTTCCTTAGTGTGACCAGTGGGATCCAATGTACCATGTTGCTTCCTGCTTAAAATCTTTCTAAGGCTCCCAAACTCTCAAGCATCAGATCTGACCCTGCCTTCTTCCCTGACCTAATCTTGTGGCAATCCTTTTTCACACATCCCACTGAGCAACCAAACACTTGCATATATGGCCACTCTCTGTGTCTCTCTTCAAGTTATTCCCTCTGCCTGGGGTTCCCTTCCAGCCTCTAACTTTCCTGATAATTTCCTGCATACCCATTTATAGTACCTTCAATAGGAGGTACCTTAAAATAGTGGGAAGGATTTTACATTCAAATTATCCAAAGTTCTCATTTTCTGATTAAAAAAAAAAAACACTTCTTTTTCTAACTTTTCAGGATTTTATGTAACTCACCTTATCATGTCATGGGAATGAAACATGACCTGACTGAAGTGTATAACATGGCATCCGTATCTCTGCTGTGTGAATGTGGACGACACGGTCACCTCTTGCTGCCTCCCTTCCTGTGTCTGTAATCTAAGTGGGTTGAACTATATCCAGTGATCTCTGAACTCTTACAGCCATGAGCACTCACCAACGTTTTTGTGTTCAGATTTACCCTTTGCAAGGCACTTCCATAATCGTCTTCTTTGCCCTTCATAATGATCCTGTTCCCTACAAAAGTACATTTCCCACCTTGCAAACAAGGGACAGACTCAAAATGTTTAGGTGACTGGTTTTCGGTAACAGAGTGAATAAGTGTGACTCAGTTCACTCACAGACCTGCAGGAGAATCCAGCACTTCTGGCTCCTGTCACCCGACTGCAGAGCTTTGCAACAGGCCCATTAGTCACTGTGGGTAATTCATATGTTGAACTTAATTCTCCAAAATGAGAGGAAAACAAAACAAATGAAATAAAATTATATACATATATAGTTACTCTAAATCTCTCTGTATACGAGGTCTGTCCAGAAAGTATCCAGCCATGTAATATGAAAAATAGAGACATTTATTGAAGAAGGTACAAGATACAAAAAACATTGTACATAAGACAGTGACACCTCAGTCCCCTTCAAAGTAGGCACCTTGGGACCTCACACGGTTCTCCCAGCGTCTCTTAACCTAACCCACACACATTCTACATTCTCAGGTGTTCTGCTTGTCGCAGGCCTTCCAGAACGTGGGTCACTTTCAACAGATGCTCGACCATCTTTGAAGCGTTTGTGCCACACTTTGATTTGCGTTGCCCTCATTGTGTCATCCCTGAAAGCCTGAATCATCTGAATAGTTTCTGTGGAGGAATGTTTAAGCTTAATGCAAAGTTTGATACGAATTTATCACTCTACTTGCTCAGTCATTTTGAATGTGAGCTATCTCTTTCTTTTTCTTTTCTTTTTGTTTTTTTGAGGATTTTATATTCTGGTCCTTACATTTCCAGATATATGTAGAAATGTTGGCAAACTCCCAAGTCATGACTAGTATGCTTTGTAATTTTTAAGAAAATATTGCACAAATTCAAAATTCCATAACTTCATCCCCAAACCCTGAGATCCCTGGGTATTTCTGGGTTTACCATAAAAGCACCAAGGCAGGTCCACTCCCCTTACCACCTTTGGATAAAGTCCCTTCCAGATTGTATTACTATTATGAATATTTCCAATAGCCATTTAACATTATTTTTATAAAGTTAATTGTAAATATCCATATTAGAAGTATGATTTCAGAACACAGGCACAGTGGTTTGTCACAAAACTGCTGGGATTGATGCTGCCAGAACAACGTTCTTTCCTCCAGTGAACCTCTGTGTGTGGGATCGAAGACCAGGGGCTCCCTCAACGTGCTCCTGGTCTTACATTTACTGCATCCCCATTAGCCGCTGAGAAGGGAAATCAATAGTACCTACTCATGGAACAGGAGGCATGGAAGTTTCATAATAAGAATCCATAATAAGTTGCTAAAAGGAAACGTCTGTCCCATTTTTGTTCACTGGATGATATATCTTTATGTACCCATGGGTTTTGCTGTATCACAACACAGGTGTGGAGGAGCACAGCATTGCCGCTTAAGGACAAAATAATTGAATAATACCAAGTACCTATGTGACGTGGATACTCTATGTCTTGTTCAATCATAAATTGGACAAAAACACAAAGCACAGACGTTTTTTCCAACCTATTGAAGTTAAATCAAAGAGAGTTTTTGAAGGGCAAGATCTCATTGCTGTGTACTGGGAATGAAGCCCTCGTCACACTTAATGGGTGTTCCATGCCAAGTTCCCTAGCCCCTGGGGGTGAAAATTTCCCCTAAAAAGACCTGGAAGGAATTCAAGGCTGCTAAAGGCTTGAATAAAACTTGACTTAATGTGTATTGTACATTTTTATTACCCTGAGATGATATTTTATAATTACCTTATTAAATCATGTGAGAAAAACTTAAACACATTATTAACAAATGATAATATTCCCAAACCAAACCAGTTTGATGCTGGACTCTCCAGAGAAGAGAACAAAGTGGACAGCAAGCAGACCAATAAAATGGTAAATATGTTATAGTGGGAACAAACATGAAGTGCCCTGATTCTACCCAAAATTGTAAGATTTAAGGAAACAAATCAGCCAATGCTGGAGCAATATGGTAAAAAGACAGAAATCCTTTTGAACTGTGCAAGAAATTCTAGAGTATGATTTGTGGATGTTCCATAGGGATAAGTCAAAATAGAAATATATGTTTCCCAAAATAAAATGCACAGGGAAAAATCTTCTGGGAAAAAATACTCATTTTAGCTTCTTAGAAAACAAGTTGAATCATTAACATAGTTGAAATTGGCAGAATCGATTTCTTAATGGTGTTTGGAAATAAAAGGAATGCATGTTAATTTACATTCTTTCCTTCACCCTGCCAGAGTTTAACCAAAGCTGAATATTATAGAAATAAATCTAAGAAAAAAATTGCCTTAAGTATTCTTATTCAACCTACACAGTATGAAATCTTTTCAGCGAAACACCTTTTGGAAATCAGAATTGGAAATAAAGCTCGTAGCCGGAGGTGTGTTGCCACTCTCTGGATACTGCTGACTTTGGAAGAGGGCCGAGAGGGTGATTTCCTTCTCTTCTCTTGGCATTGTGCAGACTGATGTACGTGCAGGAAGAAGCAGGTTTTCTCCTGGATCCTCCACAGGGAGTTCTGGAGAGAGGGCTGGCTTCCAAATGGAGGTGATGAACCAACTGTAGGTGGAGGCCGACTCCTCCATTGCCTAACTGAAGATCAAAACAGATTTTGTTTTGGCAAATGTCTTTTAGAAATCAAAACCTCAGAGCATTTAAAAATTATCCTTTAGAAGTGCATTAAGGGGGATGCGCTGGGAGTCATTTTGCAGCAGCTTGCAATATTACATTTTGGTAGAAAGTGACTGACATGGTTAATAATGCTAATTGGTTGCCCAGAAGCCTAAAGCACCAGGGGAGGTTTATATAAGCAAGTATGGAAGAGAAAGGAAAGGGCTTGTACATTTCTATCCTTGTCAAAATTGCGTTGGCTATATGTGCACAAATTTAAAGGCTTTTATGTATGCCTAAATGTTAGAAATATGAATAAAATACACATCGTTTCCTTTTGGAGTACACTGTTTCTCCCAGATTATAAAAATCTGGTGTTACAAGAGGTATATTGACTAGGAACAATGACTGTTGAATGTGGATGACACAACCTACATGAGAAAGCATTCTTTTTTTGTTGGATGTATAAATATTAGAAGTTTCCCAAGTGTTCACAGTGTAGTGGACTGTATGAATCTTTTGAAAAGCATACATGAGAAAGTTGTGTTCATAAACATTTGTTCACTATTTCAGGAGATAATACAAAATATTCACTTTTCCTAATCTTTCCTTTATTCCTTGAAACTTGTGATCAATTCAGGTTGGTCAGAACCAGCCTCTAAGGTCATTGAGTAAGATAATATCTGATGCATATCTATGCAGTAAACCAGGGCTTTAATCTCTCAGAAATAGGCAATATAATATGCTATTATCATAAACTCACATCTAAACTGTCAATAATTCAGAGGCTTGAGTGATCATCTGGACAGTCTAGAAAGTCAATTTAGACAATTCAATGACCACATTTTGTACTAAATTTATTAGATAACTGCCTTGCTGATGTAGACATGACCCAAGTTCATCTAAAAGTTCTCACGGGAGAACTGAAAACCTACAGCCCATCCTAAACCTGTGACCATTAGAAACCTGCAAAAATTCACTAACAAATTATACAAATTTTATTCTTAGATGACTTTACTAGCATGGTTTATCAGAAAAATATCATAAAATATTTTTATGGTTTAAAATTGAAAATATGTTGTATATATTTTCTCCAGCTTTGTTAAGGTATGATTGAGAAATAAGATTATATATATAGAGGGTTTACAATGTGATGTTTTGATATATGGGTACATTGTGAAATTATTAACTCAAGTTAATTGACATATCTATCACCTCACATGCTTATCATTTCTTTGTGATGAGACCATTTAAGATTACTCGCTTAGCAACTTTCAAGTATATGGTAGATTATTCATAACTAACTACAGTTGCCATGCTCCACACTAAATCTCCAGAACTTATTCCTCCTGTCTAACTGAAACTTTGTACCCTTCGACCAACATTTTCCCGTCCTCCCTCTCCCAGCCCCTGGTAACCACCATTCTACTTTCTGCTTTTATGAGTTCAACTTTTTTAGATTCTACATATAAGGGAGACCATGCCCTACTAGTCTTTCTATCCCTAGCTTATTGTACTTAGTGGAATGTCCCCCGGCTTCATCCATGTTATTGCAAATGACAGCCATAACCTTCTTGAATCTCAGTTTTAGCAAAATTTTAGTCAATGTCTTTCAAAGTCATGAGGCAATTAGATATAATAAAAGTGGCAGGATTGTAGTTTGAGGTCTTCCTCAGTCCCCATAATAATTAAAAATTAAAAATTTTAAAACATTTTAACAATAAAGTGTCATATATTTTTAAAAAAATGTGTAATTCGAACAGGTAATTTCATCAGTTCGTGGACAAAGTGGAAAATCAAGCTCCTATGTAAACTCTTCCCATGTTCCAAACACATGGAACACACAATACAGCTTTATGAATTTATTATATATTCATATGAATAAGTGAATATATGTATACACACATATTTAAAACAAATAATGTAGTTGGAAAGCAAGAAAGGAAATTTCCAGAAGTCAGGAATTTGGAAGAAAATGTCAAATCAGTAAACAGGAGGTAGAGTTTTGTGACCCACAGTGAGACTGAGACCATTGGGCTGAAGTTTTTGAAACAAAATCCATAGGTTCAACATGAGAGAAAGGACAGGAATTCAATTGATCTCCATAAATCTGGGATCCAGCAACACACTGTTATGTTTTGTTTTGTTTTTCCAAATAGGAACTCCAGAATATCTGCAATCTAGGATCCCAGATCAAAGGTCTTGCTCTTGGCCAAGAGTAGAAGAGTGCCCATAACCACTTCAAAGCCAGGAGTCTGTGTCTAACAGTGAAGAGGGCTCAGGTTCATTTTATTCAACCTACAGATTCTTTTTTTATAGCATAATGACTGCTGTTAAAATATAACATTAAAACCTAGCCTAAGACCTGTGAATTTTACATGTCCTAGACAAAGATAAGCAAGGCTATACAAACCTGTCCAATGCTAAATAATTCCCACAGAATGTGAGCTCACAAAGAATCATTAAAAAACATACAAGAAATTCTAGCATCTATGATATAAGTGGACAGACCCAATAAATAAAGGAAATCACATATAAGGAACTAGAGATATAGACATCTTAAAGCAGTTTTAAAGTAAGTATTTTAAAATCTTCAGACATATAGAAGAAGAAATAACATCCATCAAACAAGAGCAGGAGTTTTAGAAGCGATCTCTAGCTGATAAAAAGAGAAACATGGAAAGTCTTAGAAACGAAGGGATGAAATGGTAAGAATGGGCATCTTAGTTTGGTTCCCAGATTTAAAGGGAATATTTCAAATATTTCACTAGCCAGTAGTTTGTGATAGGTTTCCAGAATGTGTGC
Source organism: Indri indri (assembly GCA_004363605.1). Lineage (NCBI taxonomy): Eukaryota > Metazoa > Chordata > Mammalia > Primates > Indriidae > Indri > Indri indri. Next base: position 16,441 of record RJWJ010016162.1, read on the forward strand.
TTTGTTAGGTTAAACACGTTCCCACTTATTCCTAGTTTGCTTTGGTTTTTCTTTTTAAACCAAGAATGCATGTTGAAATGTAATGTTTTTCTAAAATGTGGAGATTATCACATGGCTTTTCTATGTTCATCCATCAATGTTAAATTCCTCTAGGTTTTCCAGTATAAAAGCTTACTTGTATTCCTGGGTTAAATCCTATTTGTTTGCAATGCATTTTTTCATACATTGTTAGATTGCACTTTCTAATTTTTACTTCTAGTATACATTATATTTTATGTGTAATATTTCCCTTCTACAATATTTCCCTTCCAGTAACATCTCTGTGTGTGAGTGTGTGTGTGTGTGTGTGTGTGTGTGTGTGTGTGTGTGTGAAACAAGTTGTAGAGGATGGGGTTAAATATATATTGAAGATTGTTAAATATATATATTGAAGATCGTTAAATGTATATTGAAGATTGGTAAAACTAGCTTGGAACAGCTCTTGAGCTTAGGATAGATTTTTGACCAGGGATTCAATTTCTTTAATAGCTATTTAGGCCTATATCTTTCTTCCTGGTAAATTCTTAGTTTTCTAGAAACTAGTTTTTAAATACAGCATAAATTTGTTTCTAGCATTCTCTGTTCAATATTTACTGTATCTGTAATTGTCTTCTTTTTCAGTATTAATATTTTTATTCTTTTTTTTCTGTGTTGTTAGGGAAGTGCTTTGTTTTACATTTATTTATATTTCCAAAGAAATACTCTTGTGTTATTTTTATTTTCATGATTTTTTTCATTGTATTTATTTAATTTATTTCTACTCTTACTTTACTTCCACTCAGTTTGAATTTACTGTTTTTTTCCCTCAACTTTTCAAAGTGAAACTTACCTCATTGATTTTTTTCCTTATTGTTTTCTATTAAACACAATTAAAGTTATGCATCACACTCTTCATCTTACAAACTTTACTTGGAGTGTTTGTATTGTCATTCCATTCCAATATTTTGTAAATGTTATTATGATTTCTTTATCGACTTATAAATAATTTAGAAGTGTGTTGGCTTTTGTTTACAAAAGGCTTTGTTGTTTTGGGCGGAAGAGGATGCTATATTTTTCTTATTGTTTTCTAAAAATTTATGCCTCTGCTGGTAGAGACAGTGGAATATAATAGATTATTGGTCATTTAAAAAATTCCTTTCTTTCTTTCTTTGTGTTGTAGCAAATGCTCCATTTTTGGAAAGGGTACTTATTTTCTTGAAAATAATGCAGGCTACATATATGTTAGAGAAAACATTATTTTTTTCCTTTCTCTACAATTTTGTGTGCTTAGTCATCTTTGATTTGCCTAATCTATTAGTTTCTGAGAAAGATCTATCCATGTGAATGAAAGAAAACTCAGAAAATACATGATAGATGTTTCCAAAATTTGAACAGTTTTTGTCTTTATAAGGAATTAATTAGGGTGGCTCCAGAAAATAATACTAGAACAAATAAATAGCCAACATAGGTTATTAGTAGGAAGAACTTTCCAGCAAATACTACTGTTCAATAAATAAATAAAATTAGAAAAAATAGTTATTTAAAATATTTATGTTCAGAGTATACATCATTCCAATATTATTTCCTGGACATTTGTTTGTAATAAAATAATTGTATGTCAAGAAGAAGTTGAATATTTGTGAATAACCAGTCTAATCGAAAATAAGAAAAAAATATAATTGTATAATTACTCAAACCATCACTAATACTAGAGGCATCTACATTATTTTTGTTCAGTTTTATCTAAACCATTCACCAAGTACATAATTCCAAGAAGGCACAGCTTTGAAGCAAACTGAAACCTCAGTGGAATACTGTGGTGGAAAAAAGGTGGAAGGTGAGCCAAGATGGCCCTGGATAGCAGACACGTCTTGGAGAGAATTCTGGCTGTCAACACATATGTTCTAAAGACATTCGGCACATCTGAGTACAGGAATCTCTCATCCAGAGACAACACCCTCACTTGGAAGCAGCATTCTCTGTCCAGGTCATCAGAACTTTCACAGCTGAACCCCACCAGCACTGGGCATACAGACAACTGACGGAGCTCCCCACCACGGCGTCGGTAATATACCAAGAGTTATCAAGAGTATTTAGTCCCCACTTAAATGATCTGCATATAATGCAGACTCTGGTTTTACTTGGGGACTGAAATATTAAGCAGAAAACCAAGACAGAATTCCAGAAAGCAAACCAAGCCAACAGACTAAAAGATACGCAACTCAGGAGCAGTTGTCTGCCAAGGACTCGACCTAAATGTCTGAGAAACTCAACCATGGCGTCCACCTGGTTTGTAAAATTATCTGAGGCCCCACGGTTGTCCAAAGACTATGCATTTTGATTGGAAATGTCTCAGGAATGACATGGACTGAAGATTCAAAAGGATACCAAGGAAAGGGCAGGGAATCAGTGAACTGCAATCAGAACAGTAAAAGGTTCAGGCAGTAGTGCCTGTCTCTGACTGTCAGAAATAGAATTCGTTATTTTTAATAATTTACTGAGGTGAAATTCACAAAACATGATCACTTTAAAGTCAACGATTCGGCCGGGCGCGGTGGCTCACGCCTGTAATCCTAGCACTCTGGGAGGCCGAGGTGGGCGGATCGTTCTGAGCTCTGGAGTTCGAGACCAGCCTGAGCAAGAGCGAGACCCCGTCTCTACCAAAAATAGAAAGAAATTAATTGGACGGCTAAAAATATATATAGAAAAAATTTGCCGGGCATGGTGGCGCATGCCTGTAGTCCCAGCTACTTGGGAGGCTGAGACAGTAGGATTGCTTGAGCCCAGGAGTTTGAGGTTGCTGTGAGCTAGGCTGATGCCACGGCACTCGCCCCAGGCAAGAGAGTGAGACTCTGTCTCAAAAAAAATAAAATTAAATTAAAGTCAATGATTCAGTGGCATTTTGTACATTCACAATGCTGTGCAACCACCTCTAGTTCCAAGTATTGCTATCAGTCCAAAGTAAAAGTCCCTACCCACCAAGTAGTTTCTCCTTATTCCCCCCAGCCCCTGACATCCACTCATCTGTGTTCTATCTCTATGGATTTATTTATTCTAGATATTTCATAGAAGTAGAATCATACAACATATGACCTTTTGTGTCTATCTTTTCTCATTTCGCATAATGTCTTCAAAGTTCATCTATATTGGAGCATGTATCAGTACTTTGTTCCTTTTTATGACTGAATAATAGTCCATATATATATATATATATATATCTCACATTTTTATCGTTTATCTGTTGGTGGATATTTAGCTACTTCCATATTTTGGTTATTGTCAACAGTGCTGCTGTGCAAATGCACGCACATGTACATATTTGAGTACTTGTCTTCAATCCTCTGAGTATCGCGTGGAATTGCTAAGTCACATAAGAACTCTATGTTCACTTTTCTGAGAAACTATCAAGCTGTTTTCCACAGCAAAGCTGAACCATCTTATATTCCCATCCGCAATATATGAAGGTTCCAATTTCTCCACATTCTCATCAACACTTATTGTTTTCTGGTTTTCTTTCTTTTCTTTAATAAGAGCCATCCTAGTGGGTGTAAAGTGGCATCTTATTGTGGTTTTGGTTTGCGTTTCCCTAATAATTAATGATGTTGAGCATCTTTTCACATTCTTACTGGTCATTTGTATATCTTTTTTGGAGAAGTGTCTATTTAGTCCTTTGCCCATTTTTTAATTGAGTGTTTATCTTGCTGCAATTCATTTTAAAGAAAAGTCCATTAGCTAAAAATAAAAATAAGCTATTTTGTTAAATGTCTCAAAGAGATTAAATTTGTATTTGGTACACTCACATCTGATTTCTCTCCCCTTCTGCTAACCCATTAAAATTACTTGCAAAGTGATTTTAAGAAAAATTAAGCTTGTTAATTCTGGAATCTGTGAGATATCCAGGCATGGTTGTGCACACCTGTAGTCCTAGCTATTCAGGAGGCGGAGTAGGGAGGCTTGCTTGAACCCAGGAGTTTGAGGAGCTATGATCAGACCACTACTCTCTAGCCTGGGCCACAGAGCAAGACCCTGTCTAAAAAACAAAAGGACCCAAGAGGATGTGGGAATCTGCAGCCTTGGGGCCAGCCACATGTGGCCTTCTGGATCCTTGAGTTTGGCCTTTTGACTGAATCCAAATCTTACAGAACAAATCTTTTTAATAAAGTGATTTGTCCTATGAAGTTTGGATTTGGTCAAGGGGCCGCACTTGGGGATTTGGAGGGCCACATGTGGCCATCAGGCCACAGGTTCCCCACCCCACAGTTTCCAAAAATGACAGATCCCACAAAAACAAATTATTTCACATACACAAATTTTATTACTATCTCTTGTGTCATGCAACCTTGTTCTGTTAAAATACTAAACAATCTATTTTTTGAGTTACCTGCCGCACTGATGATGTGCTAATTTGTGATATGGAAAGTTCCAATTTGGTGACTAAAATCAAAAGTATAAGTAGCACTTCTGCCTTTTGATTTAATTGCATGGAATATGGAGGAAAATTAAATTTTAGAGAATAAAGCAATTATCGTTTATGGCTTATGTATTAAAATCAGCCCTATCGTTATAGATGGGATTAAGTAATTATAGGTTGGAAAGACAGCTGCAAAGGTGTTTTAAATATATCATAATTCAAGAATCCTCATATTGTAATTGAATGTTTGGTATAATAATCTGAAATTATTTTTATGCCTGTGTAATGAAAATGCAATAAAAAGTTTAATTAACAAAAATGCAATGGATAAGAAGATAATGGGAACAAACTTTGGGAGAATATAATCATGTCTTATATCATGAATGTATATTTAAGACACCATCAAGTGCAAAAATTAAGTTAAGGATAATCAAGGAACATTGTTATAGAAATATATTAATATGAAGATAATTTCTTTTTAATTATTTTTAACATTATATCCAAGGATCTTAATGCATTTTCTATTGCCAGTTAACTCTGTAATAAGGCAAGTATTTCCCTTTATTTCTATTATGATCTTGCTAAACTGATCCAAAGAGGAGAAAATTGTCTACCTATTTCACAAAGTAGAACAGTGGCTAACACAGACAACCTATATAATTACAATAGACCTGTCCCATAAATTATATACTCTGAGAGCCCCAATGAATTCCCAAAATACCAAATGTGATAATGCATAATAAACCAGAAGGTTGTTTTGGGTGCTGTTATTAAGCACCATTCAAGACAAATTCAGTTAATTATCTGAGTGACTCACTCTTGCACAGTCACATCACTGGTGCATGACAATTCATGGCTACACAAAATTACAGATGACATCATGCCACACTCACTTTTCAGAAATTAAAAGTTTATAACTCCAAATGCCAAGAATTCATGACATTTTTCTCTGCTGCAAATTTTGAGTTTAAAACTGTTTCAAAACTAGTCCACTTGTACTATTGTTTGTGAATACCCCTCGGGAATGTTAAACATATCAAAGTCAACTACTAATCTTTATTAAAAGTTAACTACAGTCAGGAACTCTATACTTTGATCTTCATGTGTGTTACCTTTCTTCAGTCCTCAAAATAATTTGGCTGGTTAGGTACTCTTGTTTTCCCTGTTTCCGGAAGGTCGTGATTCTAAGTAACTAGTCCAAGTTTACACAGTGGAGGAGTGAAGGATCAGGCAGCCAATGTCTTGCATGAGAGGCGGGGGGAGACATTTCTGAATTCCAACAGCTTGCTGTTCGTTTTAACTGTTAAATGCTGGACAACTCAGATTATAGAGTTTATATCATAAGCCAAACCGTGAGGGGAATGCACAATGAACTAGGAGCATTTTTCCCACACAGAGAGGATATAACATTATTTGGCCTGTGAAAGGAGCATAGAGGTATCTGAGATTGGAGAAAAGAGAGGGAAAGGTTAGTGTAGGACTCCTTTCTCCTCCCAATCCCCAGCCCCTACTTTGGACTATGTTCTGAGGAACATTAAATCAACAAAAACTTAAGATAGGTTTAAGGGAAATGAAATAACAGAAGGGTTTACACTCTAATTGCTGGGTGGTAGCCTCTGGCCAAAAGTCTTCACAGACTGTTCCAAGCACTAAATAGCAATGACGGAGAGATAGATGTGTAGTCACAAAGGCAGGCTCAGAACACCTAGGATCCTGTATACCCTGATGTGCTGGGAGTGATTATCTGAAAGTGTCACATGTGTGTCCCCCTGGAGACACGGCAGTGACTGAGAGCCCCAACCGACTGAAAGAGGCATCAGCATTACAACCAAGTAATCCAACCAGTGTACACAGCACACCCCCTCCAAGATGGAGGCCATTCTGCAAGATGGAGACATCAGTGCTTGCGGCAAGAGTAGGTGTGAAAATCCAAGACCTGGATGTGAAGCAGAGCTGTCACCCAGGAAAATGCCCTCCTCTCTTCCCCGCCACAAATAACTAAGATGACATGGAAATTAAGAGGGAGAGGGGTGAAGCATCCTCATGTGACTACTCATAGGGATAAATATTTAAGTAGAAGGCAGACGAATTGCTATCATCTAGAGCAGATTTTTCCATTTCTAAGTGGAAATGAGTTTCTGTAAGAGGAAACTTTGGTGGCCTGAAATAAGTTTACTCTTCAAAAAAAATATCCCCCCTAGTTTTGTCTCTTACCTTCTTATCAAAATGCTTACTATTTTCTCTCATATATTTCCTAATTCACAGTCATTTTGCAACAATGGATCTCCTGACTCCTGCAGTTACTGTTTCCCACGTTCTCTCTCATCCCACCATACCTTAGCATTTACAAATATAGGAAACTATCTATCTGCTATCTATCTATTTTCTCTCCAGTTTACTGCTGTAGACAATCTACGCACACACCCTGCCTTCCCCTTATAAAATGGGAGACTTGCAGTTTTTTGGAACATTGTTCTGGTATCTTCTTCCTTATGTATTAAAAGGATGTGAAAGAATACCGCCCCCGAAAAAAGCATCCAATGTAAAGAAAGAAAGTGTCAGAAATCATTTATGGAATAGATATGGATCTATAAACAGCGATCTCTAAAGCCCGTTTCTGAAGATTGGAGATAGGGTTCAATATCAAAACAAACAATAAAATTGCCTTTGCCAAAACAGGAATACATAGGACTCATTTAGGCATCTTAATGTCCAATAACAAACTACAATTGATCATCTCTAAGAGGTCGCAGGTTTGTGTGAAATTAAATCACACAAAAACTGTCTGCTTTGATTAAGAAGGATTTAAACCAAAAAGACAAAAAAAGAGAAACCCCAATGCTATTGAAAATATCAAGTGTGTCATAGGAAAGAACAATTACATTAGGGAAATTGCCTGTTAACGAAAAGGAGAAATATGTGGGAAGGTGTATGTCAATAATGCCTCTTCCAATGCTTCAAAGCACTCATGATTAATGTAGAAACTGTGGCTATTAAAAGAAGTAAACTTGAGTCTTTATCCTGTAAGTCACGTAGGACTGTGTGTTGATCATTCTTATGTGTCAACTTGACTGGGGTGTGGGAGGCCCAGATATCTGGTTAAACACTATTTCTGGGCATGTCTAAAAGGGTGTTTCTGGAAGAGATCAGCATTCGAATTGCTGGACTGAATAAAGTGATTGCCCTTCTCAAGGTAGGTGGGCACCATCCAACCTGTTGAGGACCCAAATAGAACAAAACAGCTGAAGATGGGTGAATGAACTCTGCGTGGCTGCTTGAGCGGAACAACAGTCTTCCACCCTTGGACTCGAACTGGGACTTAGACCATCAGCACCCGTGGTTCTCAGTCCCTTGGGCTTGGAGTGGAATTCATACCACCAGCTTCCCAGGGTCTCCACTTCACCAACAGCAGATCATGGGACTTCTCAGCCTCCACAGTTGCATAAATCAACTCCTTATAATAATCTCATTCTAGATATAGATACAGATATGTCTCCTATTGGTCCTGTTTCCCTAGAGAAAGTCCAGTTTCAAAATATTTTCCCATCTTACCTGATAATTCTAAATCTAATTTATCTTGTGCAAAATAATTTTATAATTAGATACAAAATATAAAATTTTAAGGTATACTTGGGTGAGAGGATAATATTTTATGTTTCTGAGTATCTTTAACTTTTCCTAAATGCTTTTACATGCAACATCTCATTTTCACCAATGATTTGCAAATTAAGTAGGGTATATATTAACAGCCCCATTTTATAAATCTTAATGCTAAGATTTCAGCCAGTGTAATTATTTTAAGGTTATAAAGCTATGAAGTGACAGAGCTGGAAACCAAACACCTTTTCCATATACTTTAAGTCAAGCACTTTTCATATGACATCTCACTGACTTGCTAAAATGTGTGTGGATAGAAGCCGATGGACAATTTTGAAGGCAAGGCGGTATCTAGGTACAGACTTTGATTCCTGAAAGGATTCTGGTACAGAAGGTTACCTTTTGAAGGTAAATTCAAGAAACTCAATGGATAACCCTGACACACCTATTTATTCAACTACAGGTCTAAATATCTCCTTGGACATATTTGGATTACTACCCAGAGAAAACACAGATTACTACCCATAGAAAATAAATCTAAGGAGGTTTCCAAGGATGAAGACAAAGCTCTGACATAAATTAGTTCTATCACTATAAGATAAACACAGACCTACTTTGAGAGTACACCATTCTTGTAGACTTAGGCTAACTTTAGATCAAATAGCCTTAGTTTCAGTTGGCCGAAGTCACTACACTAGCTTATTTTGGAGCTATCCAAGGTGCTCACCTCACTCTACAGCTTTCAGCTTATCACACCTACCTAGCAATTGTCCTGATCTCACCTGCTATATTGAGGGAAATGGCTTTCAATTGTTTTTACCACAACCTACAGTAAGTGAAATGGTATGATAACACACACACACACACACACACACACACACACACACACACACACACCCCTACCTAAAAAATTAGCCCTACGATATTTTCTGTTCTATTTTACTTTATTAGAAAGAAAAGAATATGGTTGTAGCCCACTAAATTGATTTCATGACTCACTAATGGGTTCTGATTGACAGTGTAGGAAAAAAAAAACTGAAAAGAGCTATTCACGACCAAGCTCATGAGATAAATCTCTTTGTCACGTGTCTCATTCACCGTACCTGCCTTCATTGCCTTGCCCTGGATGTGTGCTCAGTTCTGCCTCTCTGCCGCATCGTTTAAAATTATTTCAGTGCAAGTCCCTTTTGAAACCATGCTCAATCAGATTTGGATTCTAATATACATCCTCCACTAACCCAAAGCCAGGTCCCCCTGCTCCAAATACAGGCAACGAGATTAGAGAGTGCATGGGTGGGAAAAAGAATTGAGGTCTAAATTGGGTGTACTTCTCCAAAAAAGCACCTGCCTAAGAAAGACCAACAGCACCAAACACAGTTCATCACTCACATCATTTTCCTCTTTTTAGCCTTCATATTCTCTTCTTTCTTCTTCTTTAGCAGCATGTGAGCAAACCTTGTAAATTGCTCTGTTGCCTGTGACTGCCTTTCATCTACCAGGAATTTTATAAATGCAACCTACTTTAATATAGTTTCATGATAACTATAAGGTCTATATTATGATCTTCATTTTTGTAGATGTGGAATCTTAGCTTCCAGGAGGTGATATCACTTTCCCGTGATGAAATAGACAGGATGTTATGGAAGCTGTTAGCTTAGGATATTAATGGACAAATAAAAATTGTTTAGAAGTGCATTATTACATAATGCACAGTTCAAGAACATAAGCAGTTTAGATAGAACATTATAAACTAGCATGTATTAAGCAAGTAAAAAATAATGAAGCATTCATCATTTACTTTAAAAAGCAATTAGACCCTTAATCCTTGTGCTATTGCACAATTTAATCACTGGGTGACATTATTTTAACAACCTTAGGTACAAGATAAACAATCTTAAATAATCTCCTAATGAGAAACTAAACCATGTGTCTTTTTCAACTATAGTACAAGAATTTGAAGTAACTACCATTTATCCTGAGCATAGCAGTGGTCATTTTAAACTTAGCTTTACTCAGTCTTATTCAGAGGAACTGTTAAGAAGAGAGAAGATACAGTTTTCCTCTTCCCCCTTGTTTTTCCTATAAGCTTTCAGAAATGCCTATAAATATTTGAACCATTGAAAATATGGGCAGGAAGGCTGAGGCAGGAGGATCGCCTGAGCCTAGGAGTTTGAGGCTGCAGTGAGTTTTGATTGTGCCACTGCATTTCAGCCTGGGTGACAGACAGAAACCCTGTCTCTAAAAAAACATGTAAAAAAAAAATATGGGCAGCAGAAACATTAAGAACTAGAAATGGATCTAAGGTGTTTTAAGAAATATTAAGGGAAGTGAGCAGGATCTGTGGTTTTTCGAATCTGTAAATGAGATAATATATTTTAAAATGAATCAAATAATAAAATATAAAAGTAAACAATTATTATGGGGGTAACTATGCCAAGAGAATGCATTCAGCCATTTTTTTTTTCATGGGGAAGGACTTTCTGGAGGTTTGAAATTTTAGAAGGTCTGAAGAGTCACTGGAGTGAAAAATGAAGGGTTAGAAAGCAAGAACCCTGAAAGGATAATAGAGCTAATGGGGCAAATGAAAGGAAAGCGAGTGGTGACTGAGACAGTCCCAATCAATTCAGGTGTGTTGTAGAGAAGAGCCTGACACTTTTTCCTTCCCACTTTTAAAAATGCTTTAATTGCCTTCAAATAATTTCTGTCAAATAATTTCTTCAAATAATTTCTAGACATATGTAAAGTACCTTAGAGTGAGGCAGTAGCTTAAGTATTGCACAGACACACAAAGGGGAAAGATTCTACTATTCCTAAAATTCTCAACTAGAACATGAATGCAAGGTGGACTGAAGGGAAGCAGGTGATATAATCTATTGTGTAGTATGTACAGACGAAGTTCTATTCTGGTGACAAGGGACAAAGCAGTACAAATTCCTTTACTTTCTAGGATTTGAGTTTTCTAGAGTGACTGTGCTGCCTAATTGGAATTTACCACTCTATTGTGATGACGAATTATAGTTTTACACCTGTTATATAGTTTATGTCTTTAGCAACAATATATTTCATACCCGATGGACACCTAACATGCATAAAATAGTCTCAAGAAAATGGAAACTCATCTGCCTATCAGACATGTATTATTCTAGACCCTCCAGAGTATGAACAGCTGTGCCCTGGACATTGCTCTCACAGAATAGTTTAATTATCTATTTTTCTGTATTTGTTTGACTAAAATAACTTTTAAAATACCTAAAAATCACCCGAAACAGTACATGGGGGTTGAAGAAAGAGATTGTATTGAGACTATGGAGAAACCTACCAACTGAAACAATGTTAATTGAAGAAATTATGTAAATGATTCATTTTTCAAATTCTCTAACATCATTTTCATAAAAAAATGATAATGACAGCAAATTGGTTTTATGATCCACATCATCTAATAAATTTTCTATTTCAGGTGTGCTCTAACTCTGCTTCAAAGGAACATCTGTGTTCTACCTATTGGGCTGAGACAATCTGCCAAAAAAAGACAGCACCTCTCAACTAGTAGTAAAAAAAAAAAGATAATGGATACAATTTTCCGATTTTTTTCCTCATAAATTTTTCTTCAACCTTTGGTAATGTGTGCACACTAGTCTCTAGTAAAAAATGATTAACACGAGTTATACATTTAGTTATTTTAAATTAATTGTGTCAACACTTACATTCTTCTCTCCCCAAAGCATCTGGGTCTGGGTGATGCACTTTATGTGAACACAAGAGCAGGAATTAGAACCTAGGCATCTGGTTTTTTCCCTACCATTTTGCCCTCCAGATCTAAATGCTTTAGTAAAATTTCTGAAATACTAAAACGAAAATAGTTCACAGTACTTCAAAAATTCTTGATGAAAAAAGTACTTAGACCTAATCGGAAATTCAATTGAATAATGTTTTCATTTTGCAATCCAAACACATAGAAAGTCTCAGGCTGCAATTCCCTTTTTAAGATTTTGAAATTAACATACAGAATAAAATATGAAATGAGTAAGGCAGAGAATAGAGATTTACCCAAATAAGGGTGTTAGTTGAAGTCTTTGTTTCGATCAAGTTCACTAGAGGTGAGTATTAAGACAGACAACTAATAGGTGACTAATACAGAAAGGGAAATCCACACCCCTAACAGTTCATAATGAATTTTTATCTCTATAGATTTATAATTCTCAAGTGGTGGACATTTCTCTCTCCATTTTCTGCCTCAACTTCTCATTATAAAAGTTCATTGTCTGAGGATTTTTAGTCAATAATTTCCAGTCTCTTTCATAGGAAGACACAAATTTGGCCAAACACAGTGGTGCATGCCTGTAGTCCCAGCTACTTGGGAGGCTGAGACGGGAGGATCACTTGAGCCCAGGAGTTAGAGGCCAGCCGGGACAACATAGACTGCCTTAAGAAAATGGTTATAAAAATCATAATATTGGGTGTAAATTATAAAGTAGCATGGGTAAGATTCATTCAGGGGCTCCAGATGCCCTAGTCTGTGTGCAGAGAGGCCGAGAAGATTAATATTATGGCACACCTGCCAACAGGTAGGTCCTGGTACGTGGTGGGGAAACCATTTACCCTTTAGACTATCTTAGTAAAGAACATCATTTTCTTATTGAGACAAATGATTGTGGGAAATAATTGCATTTATTATTTCCCAAGTACCTTACATGCATGATTTCAGGTTGCCCTTTAACCAAACTTATGAGATTAGATCTATTATTAAACCAATTTTTTTGGCTAGTAAAATTACAAAACTGGAATTCAACCATTAGGTCTTAACGATGTGGCCTCTAAAACACCACGTGCTTCTATTAATACATCTCTTTTGAGACAGAAATCTAAATGAGCATTTTGAAACAACATAAATAGTGTAAGATCAATACACATACTGATATTAATAGTAAAACCAATATTCTAAACCCTGAGAAATATATTACCCAATGAAAATCCATAGGTACCAAAAAATGTCAATGAAAATCTATGGGTATTTTATCAGAAGAGGAAAATGTAATGAATATATCTCATCTCAAATTTTCTGATGCTAGAATCCTTATTTTAAGATATTTCTAGAAAAAAAAGGGGACCCTTACACAGCAGACTTTTATTGGTATAGTTATCTGACTAGTTGTCTAGATACATCAATCTAAATAGAAAAGAGGATAAGCAGTCGTTTAGCAAAATAAAAAAATTAGATATATACACACATGCACATCTTTAAAAACCTTGCTTACATATGATTTTATTAAGAAACTCTGTCATCAGTATTTCTAAATGTATTACCAAATAAGTAAGAGATTTTAGATAATTTTCAGTTCACAGTACAATTCTTTGAAATTAACCCGCAAATTGGTTTTACCTTATATTTGTATTTTATCAAACTCATCTTTCTGACGTAGGCATTTCTTCTCTTGGGATTCTTACAAAGATAGTTATCATGCACAAAGTACACATTAGCCTTTGGTGGTTTTAATATCAGTTTAACATCTTTGCGTTTAGTACATTTCTTTGGTTTCATCTGATCGTGCACATGCTAAGATGTCAAAACTGAAGTCTTCTGACATATCGGCCATAGGTCCTAGACAATGTATAAAACTCTTCAGGATTCAAAGTTCGGTTTAAGCAAAAAAATTAGAAAATTCATCACAATGATAAACTATCATAGCAAATCTTAATGAGTGAAATTTATGATTGTGTGCACAGAAAAATACACTTTTCATTGTAGTTTGAATTGAATGTATCATCTACTGAGAAGCAGGCAGGAAAAAAGTTTTATTACAAACTTTCATCAAATTCAAGTCCAACCCTTCTTGGTTATTGGGCTTTCTCGAAAAGAATTTTGGACTAACATGTCTATAAACAATCAAATTTACCTAAAATACAATGTTCCGGAAAATGGTTTGGTTCATCTGTTTGAGAGCAAAGCTAACTCTTCTATCATATTTTCTCTCTTCACAATGCATTTCCCTTAAATAGCTTGCAAAGTTTTCCCTTATTTTTATTTATTTATTTTTCTTTTTTTAAATTTCAGAATATTATGGGGATATACTCTTATACTGCTGGTGGGACTGCAAATTCATACAACCTCTATGGAAAGTTTTCCCTTGCTGATTTGAGAATGAAATTTCACTTAACTTTAAAAAATCACGACAATAAAGGCAACAATTGCATTTATGGTTAACTAAAACTTCAGAGGTGCTTAAAGACAGCAACTATTAAATTCATGGGAAATTTACCTCTTTGAAGAGAGCCTAGCAGAGCACCAGAGCTTCTTAACAGACAGCTCATTACTGCAGACTGTCTATGCAAATTGTGACTGACTACAGGCCCTCAGGGGAGGGTTTTTCTGTTTTCTGTCTCTGGTACTAACCTAGTATAACTTGCCATATAACTGCCCTCTTGCCAGTAATGTTAATGATGGTGATTATTAGTAATAACTCTGAGTAATGAGGTTTTCTTCCTTGTACTCAAAATAATTGCTCCGTGTAAATCCACAGCAATTTTTACAGTATGCGAAAGATTAGTAACATTAGAAACTTGGCAAATCTTACTTAGAGAGGCATTTTACCTAATGATCTAATCCATCAGTTCCTAGGCTTAACAGTCTTGAGACTCACTTAGTACTGAAGGATCTCCCTTCCTTCCATAGCACTAAAAAACAATTTAGTCACCAAGCTACATGTTTAAAAGTTTGTTTGTTCTTTTTTAATGCCTCGAAAATGTAAACTCTAGTTCAAGTGAGGGAAACGTGTGAGTGCAGGAATATATAAAATTTACAGAAGATGGAGTAAATTTCAGACTGAGTCACACCTTAACCAATCATTAATTAAACATGATTTCACCTCAGGTGAAATTTTTGTTACATTGTTATGTCTAAAGTGGTTCTAGATTAATTTCTAACCACACTAAACTTGCAGTCAATTTACCAGTCATGTGAGTTAGTGTATGAAAGAGCCAATAAGAAGTTAGAAATATTAGATATGTCCTTGCTTTTCTCAATCTCATCACCTCTAACATGTCCCATAATCTCTAAAAAAAAAAAAAAAAAGAAAGAATGTACATACAGAGAAATTTACTCACTCATTGCTATGGATCTTTCTACCCAATTTTTCTAACTTGACAGTTAGTTCATCCTGGCAAAGATGTAGGACCACTGATTTCAATGAGAGAAAGCGAGAGGAAGAGTATGCATTTGGGGTTCAGTTGACTTGTTTTTACATAGGGCTGTCTACAAATAAGAACTAGGCTGACCGGATAAAAGAAATCGAGTTCACATCTTAGAGAATTCCTCCTCTGTCCAAAGGACCTTAGATCAATCAGATCTTTTCAAAATATGGGAAGGTAACATACATTGTTCCTATTAATACTTCATTAAGGGGCTTTCTGTAAAAAGGAGAGCATAAATAGAGATCACTAAGCCTTTGGTAATTCCACCTCTGTTGTATATGGATTTTCCATATATATTTGGGGTTATTTCTAGCTGTTTTTGTTTGTTTGACTATCTTTATTCCAACACCATCTCACTTTATTTATTATCATACTATAGCAAGTCTTGCTACTCAGGAGGGTAAGTCATCCTTAATTTTCATTATTTTTCTCTACCTTTAAGGTTGTCCTAGCCATTTACCATATGAATTTTTTTCAATTCATTGTCATGAAACACCATGTTAGTATTTTTTTAAAGTTGCAGATTATTTCGATTGGAATATCTAATTTGGGATTTTAAGTTTTCCTATTAATAAACATAGTATATGTCTATTTATTTCTAATATACTATGCATTTCATTCAGGAACAGTTTCGATTTCATTGATGCACTCTAATATTTCTTTGTTTTACAATTCATTAATTTCTTTCCTTGTTTTTTATTATCTATGATCGCCTGTCTTTAGATTTAATCTGGTGACTTTTTCTCGTTAAGTATGTTTATTTTCAATATTTTTTAATCTATTGAAGACTATATAATTATTTCTAAGCATAACTTTCACTTCCTCCAATAAATTTCATTTTATATGCTTTCTCAGTCATTTAGTTTAAAATATTTTATAAATTCTATTGAGATTTCCTTTTAACTCATGACTTACAGTGTAATGCATTGTTTAGCTCCCAAATATAGAGGGTTTTTCTCTCTTTTAATTGTTCATTTCAAATTTATCTTTATTATAATCAGCTAATGAGAATAAGTTTCTCATTGTAAAAATATATTTTTGTTCTCCTGTCTCCGCAAGCCCACAACCCCCAACTGCATATTTTGGAAGCAGTATTTTTCAACTCCCTTTAAGAAAGGACTGTACCTTAGCACCTACCTTTAAACCCAAACCTAGCTCCTGTCTTCTTTGGTCTATAGAGCCCTTTCAGTTTTCATCATCCCCTGAGAGTGGTACTTGAAAGCAGTATAGTACATCAGAATAAAAAACCCATTTGGTATACCCTTGGCTTCGGCCCCACACATCCTTTTGTGTATAAGTTCTATTTCTGATCTAAGGAAAGATTCAACTCTTCAGACACCTGGGTATGACATGTATTGTTTCTTTTTTAAAATATTGTAACTATAATTGCTAGTTATTTGAAGTGTCAATAGGCACATCAAATCATGAATTTTCTAATATATTGGCTGGAAATCCTGGATAATATTACTAATTGCTACATCACCATCAGAGTTAGATGATATTATTTCACTGGGTAGATGAAGAAACAGTCCTAGAGAAGTTGAGAAACTTGTCAATCAGACTTAATTAAGACCCTGAAAGAGATTATGCAGTCACTCGAGAAAAAGATCTTCATGTACATGCTTGAAAGAAATTTTTAAATTATGAGAGTTTTTAAAAATTCTTATTTAAAAAATATACCTTTCAAAATCCTGAAACTCTGGTTTGGCACAGCCAGTAAGATTACAAGCCTGACTCTCTCCTTCCACACCTTTCCCCAGGCTTGTGTAAATACATACAAACATGCATGCTTAGTGTTTATTTTTAAAAATAATCATTATTTATGCAGTATGTCACAGTCTCTTTTCTAAATACATTATGAATATTCTTTTGGGCACATAGCTCTAACTCACCTCTTTTTAAGAGCTGCATGGCGTTCCACAAATAGATATACAAAATTATCCATTTTATTGATGGATATGTGAGTGTTTTGTAGGGTTTTAGGAAATTATGCTTAGTATTATCAAATTCTTCCTGTTAAAATCTATGTAGCCAATTCATTGCCTATTAACACGATCATTACTTGTTCTCTCTTTAGATGTTATGTCATCTCTACTCCCATTATGGTACATATGTCGACTCAGGTACTTGCCCTCAAGCTAGTCCCATTCCTACATGAGGGGACACTTGACTGGGAGAAATACTAAAAACAGCATACCTCAAAACCATTTATGAGTTTTCCTCAAAACCTCCCTACCTGGAGTTCAAGATGCTTTTGGAATTCTCATTTCCAAAAAGATTGTTTTTCAGTTGTCTTATGAATTGTGTTTCAAGACAGGGAAGTTTTCCAGGAATGATTATTTCTCTTGACCTGTCAAATTTGATCATTCCAAATTTATTAGGAAAATGCTATGAGGGTTCTCTGGGTGACATAGTCCAACTTTCCCGTTTCATCTCACAAAGCATAGCAATATACGCTGTGGAGGCAGGAATACCAAAAGACTCCAACTGTTGACCTAGAAGAAAGGAGAAATAATCTCATTTGAGCATACAGTAAAATAAAACATCCTTCTGCAGACTAAATGTGGTTCAACTCTGATTACTTGAAAAATAATGTCTTACATATGAGTTCTTTGACCTCTTAACCTTCATTACTTAATGATACCATTTTCTTGAGTCCCTTTATATGATTCACCTGAATTACTATTTCTAGAAGCATGCACAGAGAATGTTTTCAAATGTTTAAAATAATTTGCATAGGGCAACGACAATATTTTATAAATGGTCACATTGAGTTTTATATTAGCTCACAATTACCACCTGAACCAGGAAACAAGAAGGTGTTAGAGTGAAAGAAAGAAATACTAGATATTTACATGTACAAGCAATAAGATATGTCATTCACTGATACTGATTTGAAAAAGCAATAATATAAAGTCAAAGAGGATATCAATATTCTTTAATTTAGTCAAGCTGTAATTATACAATGAGAACATTGGCTCTTTTGAGACAATGTTAAAACTGTGCTGGGCTCTCTTGTCACTTGGACCAATGGACCTATTCATTCCAAGACTTGGTTTCCTGTCCAGTTTAGCATACCATTAGTTGAGGGTAATTGTTGAGAGGATACTCTGTTACAAAAGCTACAGAACCCTCCATCATTTCAGTGCAGGATAGGTGCCCTGAATAAAGGATCCTATTTCCTCAGTGTCCTTCATTATGTTTGTCTCTTCACACAATTGTGTGATTGTGTACTGCTAAATAGTTATTTGGTGG
>RJWJ010016163.1:0-23739 GCA_004363605.1 Indri indri
ATGAAGATAGGAATTAATTAACACTGATGGTCACCCCAATTATCAGGCGAATTTAGGATGAACTTGTGTAATAAGTGGTGCTGTTGAGTCCTCTTACTTGAGGACTCGTCGTCTGTCTTGAGAACGTGGATATCATGGATTGTGTCTACCTGGCTACATAAAAGGGTGAGGTTTCTTTCCACCTTGGCAGTCACAGTGTTGCCTGTGCTGTGTGTCACATGCTGGTTTAAGGCTTATTCAATAATACTATTTTCTTTCTCTACTACTTTGTGGAGTGGTTTACTGGGTTAAGAAGAGATTTAAGTTTTAGTTATTTTTCCCCAACAGTGGTTGGAGGCGGGTACTTAAATTGGGTGACGTGTTTTAGGTTGGATTCCCAAGGAGCAGACCTCAAGAAGAGGATTCATAAGGAAGTGCTCCCAGAAGGCTGGTAAGGACATGGATGAAGCAGCAAGACAGAGACGGAGAGCAAGCCAAGCAAGGGGGCAATGGCAGGCTGAAGTCCCTGATCCCGCAGCGGAACTCCAGAGTGTAGGTTCTGTCTCAGAAAGGAGTTGGGCTTTCACGCTGCCATCCTGGCCAGTTGTGGGAGGCTGGAGGGACAACCGGGGATACAAACTCACAGGCACTGGCTGCAGTAGGCAAAGCACCTGCAATATCTAGAGGAATCTTCTCCAAAGATGAACTACAGAATCTGCAGTGGGAAGCCAAAGCTCTCCAACGTTGAGGAGCGGTGAGATTCGCAGAAAGGTGATGAGCCAACCAGAAGGAATGAGATCGGGGATACAGGCAGAACCATGATGCTACGGGTACTTTAGCTCACGTAAGGGAGCTTGAGTTTTAGCCTAAATGCAATGGGAATTTGCTGAAGAACTTTAAAGGAATGACTCGATTCATGTTTTACAAAATGATTTACATTGATTTACATGTATGCACCATCAAATCAGAACAGCAAAACAACAGGGACATGGGGGTACTTTCGTGCCTCAGCAAATTTACAAATTTCTAGTCGTGGACCTTAAGGGTTACTCACCAGGACAAACTATGAATGTTAAGT
This sequence comes from Indri indri, assembly GCA_004363605.1. Classification (NCBI taxonomy): domain Eukaryota; kingdom Metazoa; phylum Chordata; class Mammalia; order Primates; family Indriidae; genus Indri; species Indri indri. The sequence goes on from RJWJ010016163.1 coordinate 1,058, forward strand.
TTAAGAACACCAAGGAACTCCTGAAGCTACCCTTTTCAAGGAAGAAAGAGTATGCATGATAATCTAAATCTATTGAGAGCTGGCCAATTTTTCAGGCAGGGAGCTGATGCATGTCTTTCTCAGCATGAAGCCAGTGCTACTGAGAGGCCCCAGAAATTACCTGCAACACTGGTTTCCATCTGTAGTAGAGACAAGTGAGAGGTGATGACACCCCTGGATTCTTTCCCCATACCCAGCTTCCCGTGAAACAAGAAAAGGCTAAGATAAAATAAACTGGCAACAGGCAGTGATGTGCTGCACATGGGATTAGAGCCCCTCTGTGCATCTGACCTGCAGCTCACGGAGCAGCTGCAATCAAAGCCTACAGTGTGGGGAATCTCTTCACCTCAAGAGAGCAGTGTGCTCGTCCCAACCGCCCCACCGTGGAAGAGCCCCCGTGACAGGCGCAGGGGGGCAGAAATCCTAGCAGCGCTATGGCAGTCGGGTTGTTGATCTCCCTGAATCCCTTTGTGGTATACCCCAGATTACTGAGTATTTTTCTTAATCCTACCACATCACTTCCCTCCCTGGGGCCCAGGCCCAGATATGTTCTTCAAATTTACCTAAATGGAGAATGAGGTTATTTGCTTAATTCATAGCCCCAGCGTCTAACCTTGTCTGACTTTTCTTTACAGCTACCAGGGCATTAGGACATCAAATATTACCAAAAAAACCACCATTTCCCTTTCTGTCCATGAATAAGAAACTCTAGCACTTTAGCTTTATACAAACACCTGGCAAACTGTCCTTCTGCACAAGAGCGTGAGAAATTGGAGAAAGAGGGGCTCGGGCCCCTCTCAAGTGTGCTCAGGTGTGTACATCTCCCCTTAGGCTGCTGGAGACATCCTGTATTCCCAAAAGGCTGAGGACAGCCACCCAGAGGTGCAGCAGGACCCAACGAGGCAGTCAGAGAAATGCAGGCCCCCTAGCTGGTCAGAAGGTATCCCCAGCAAGGAGCCTCCATAGGTAAGAATATATTTGATTGTCCAGCTGTAAAAAAGAGTCTGTTTTTGGCAAATCCCACAAGTGCTCTGGGGAGGTTCAGATCCTGATACACTGTGGTTAACTGAAAGTTACATGACTGCCCCCAAGATATGAAAGCTAAATTTAAGTCACTGGAGGCTGAAAACTGCCCATAAGCATGAGACAGTAGGGAATTTGGGGATGCACTATTGAAAGATCTTGGAGGGTTGGATTAAAATAAGTTGGCTGAAAAGGCATTTGATAAAATTCAACCCTCATTCATGATAAAAATTATCAAACAAGGAATAAGAGGATCTCTCCTGCATGACAGAGAGATTCCACCAAAAACCTATAGCAAACACTTTAATTAATGGCAAAATATTAGAAATCCCCCTTGAGGTCCAGAAGGAGACAAGAAAACCTACCATTTTTTTCTATAAACCATGGTACTAGAAATTCTACAAGCTAGTTAGACAAGGAAAAGAAATGAAATGTGTGCATGCTCTATTACGAAGCAATTCTATTCCTAAGTACATCAGGAAGATGTACTCACGCTGCGCACAAGGAGACACGTACAAGATTGTGCATTGCAGAATTATTCTGGAAGAGAAAAGTTTTCAAGGGAAACAATTTAAATGTCCATTAACAGAAGAATGTATAAGTAAATTGCAATATATATCCACAAGGGATACACTCCGTAACCTGCAACTGCTAACTGATAAAGACGACACTGAGCTCAGCCTAGCTCCGCACATCTAGAGGATACTAAGAGGCTGGATACCAAGAAGCCAAGTCCTTGTGTTATAGATGGCCTTTATGCAGACATTCCTGAGAAATCTTGATCCAAAGTGAGCCAAACACACCTGTAAGAGTTCAGAGTAACCTTATAATATTTAACAATCAACTCACTTCTATAGGAACAAATATAGTCTGGACCCAAAAATTTCACAGGTTTCCAAGCCTTTCTGTTAAAATTAAAAAAAAAAAAAAACTTATCCTAATTCCAAATTCCTAAAATTATCCCAAATATTTCAACAAGAAATTCCATCAACTAGCAGTGCCTAATTTCAAACTGTATACACATTTGGAAATAAATTTGAACAAAACCATCTCTAACAGGCTTCCTTGTCTTCCGTCCTATAAAGAGAATATAAATGAACCTGTGGGTAAATGGATTTTGTGCTGGGGTGTTTCAGACACACTGAACTGGGGTATCAGCGCTATATGTTTTTCGAGAGAAAATTTAAGCTCACAGAGCAGTGAACTAATCACAACCTGATTTGTGATGTTCGACTTAATAACAAGTTTGCATATCCTTATAAAAAAAGTTTTCACTATGCAATACCACTAAAGATAATTTTAAACTCTACTGTATAAATAATAATACACAATGATTATCCCACCAAGATGGCAAACATCAGAAATCAATCCATCAAGTCCTCTGGATAAAAGTTAATAAATGGATATTTGACGGTAGCTTTAAACTAAATAAAATAAAATACAAAAGCTGAAAAAGATGTTAGATATACTCTAACTTTGTGGCTTACACACCCTGTTCTGCAATGGCGCCTCTGGGTTCCATGAACACTGGATTCTGATTTTTTCCCCTGGTAGGTTTCAAACTTATCAAAACTCTTATTACAGAAACAAACACATTCGAATGTGTTAGAGTCAGGCAGTCATCAGCTTTTCTATGTTTAGCTCTTGAACAAACCTCACTTTCATGCCTGCATCGCCTACTCAGCACCGAGTTTTACCTGCCCACGGCTCTGCACACACACCGCGAGCTTCCACACCAGCAGGCGCTGCCTGCCGGCCAGCGATTCCACTTTGTCACCGCTGCCATGGTTTTCAGTACTGCAGTGTCTGTGAAATTATTTGAACCTGTTAGTGTGCTTTGCTCTTGTGATGTATTAAAAAAGAATATAAAGAGAAATATTCTGAAAATGCAAATACTAGTCATAACGGAGAGAAAGAAAGTCATTATAGACATGGTCAGTGTGGAAAGTAAAGAACCCACTGGATAGATATCAAGTATTAAAGAGATTTTATCATGGTATTTTTTTCGCAGGAACAGGGTCTTTCCTTTCTGCTTCCTGCTCCCTGCTTAATATTATTCAAGATTATGGCTGGACATGGTGGCTCACGCCTGTAATCCTAGCACTCTGGGAGGCCTAGGGGATGGATCACTTGAGCTCAGGAGTTCAAGACTAGCCTGAGCAAGAGCGAGACCCGGGTCTCTACTAAAAATAGAAAAATTATCTGGGCATGGTGGCACATGCCTACAGTCCCAGCTACTCAGGAGGCTGAAGCAGGAGGATCTCTTGAGCTCAAGAGTTTGAGGTTGCTGTCAGCTATGATGATGCCACTGCACCCTAGCCTGGGAGACAGAACAAGACTCTGTCTCAGGAAAGAAAAAAAAAAAATCATGCAAGATTATCATCTCACTTTTGCATATTCAACTTATTATATAACAATGTTATTGAAATATAATTCATATACCATATAATTCACCCATATGAAGTATACAATTGAGTGGTTTTTAGTATGTTCACAGAGTTTTGCAATCACCACCACAATCCATTTAAGGATGTTTATATTATCTCAGAAAGAAACCCTGTACCCCTTAGCCACCAGCGCCAGCAAACACCTGCCATCCTCCCATTCCCCTCAGCCCCTGGCAGCCACTAATCTACTTTCTGCCTTTATAGGTTTGCTAATGCAGGACATTTTCATATAAATGGAATAATACAATATGTGGTCCTTTGTGACGGGCATCTTTCACTCAGCATGATGTTTTCAAGATTCATCGATGTTGTAGTATACATCAGTACTTCATTCCTGTTTTATGGTCAAATAATGTTCCCTTGTATAGATGTACCACATTTTGTTCATCCACTCAGTTGATGGACATTTGGGTTGTTTCCACTTTGTGGCTGTTGTAAATAATGCTATGAACATTTGTGAACAAGTTTTTGTGTGGACATGTGTTTTCATTGCTTTTGGGTATATACCTATGAGTGGAATTGCTGGGTCATATGATAACTCTATACTTAACCTTTCAAGGAATTCTAGGCTATTTTCCATAGCACCTGCACCATTTTCCGTTGTTCCCAGCAGTGTATGTGGGTTCCAATTTCTCTGCAGCCTCAACAACACGTCTGTCTTTTTTACCATAGTTATTCCAGTGAATGTGAAGTGGTATCTCACTGTGGTTTGGATTTGCATTTCTCTAATAACTAACAAAGTTGAACATTTTTTCATGTGCTTTTGGCTTCTGCACATTGACATGGTTGGAAAGAATTACATTCAAATCAGGGGACTTCCACATTCCAAATTTTAACACACTGAATACTGCCAACATGGTAATGTATTCTCATTTATTAACTTTATAATGAGTTAATTTTATAAATCCAAACTTAGAAAATAAATACTAATTTCTTTTGTATTTCATATTGGGGTTTCGTAAACAATTTCATTTTGAATTTTAAAAAGAAACAATTATGAAACCATTAATCTAATCAAATTTCTCATTTAAGAAAATAAGCCCAGAGACTTTAAATAATAAAACTAGATTGGGCTAGAGAAATAACAAAAGTCTCTTGTTTCCCAGACTATGGTACTTTCTATCAGAAATAAATGAACAAGAACAAAAAAATTAATGAAAAACATCTTGGGGATACATTTTAAAATATGTCCAGTATAAAAGTGGTTAGAACTACAAAGTAAAGCAAATGAATGATTATCATGAAAGTCAGGAGAGTGGCTATCAGGAAAGAGTGTAAGCACATTGAGAGTTTCTGTGGTGCTTATAACATTCTATTTCAGGTAGTAATTAAACAAGTGTTTACTTCTTTTTTTTTTTTTTTTTTTAAAGAAATAATTTCCCACTCTGTCACCCAGGCTGGAGTGCAGTGGTATAATCATAGCTCACTGCAGCCTCGAACTCCTGGGCTCAAGTGATCCTCCTGCCTCAGCCTCCCAGGTAGCTAGAACTACAGGCACACGCCACCACGCCCAGCTAATTTTTTTATTTTTTTGTAGAGATGGGGGTCTCGCTATGTTGCCCAGGCTGACTTCAACCTCCCGGCCTCAAGTTATCCACCCACCTCGGTCTCCTAAAGTGCCAGGATCACAGGCATGAGCCACTGCTCTTGGCCAAGTGTTCACTTCTTAATTACTTAACTATTTCCAGATGTTGTATGAATTTTATATTTCACAATAAGAAAATTCGAAAATAAATTTTTGCCCATGCAAATTTATCAGTAACGAAATGGGAGATTTTGCTTTACAAAAGAAATTACTTAAAATCCTTCTAAAGCTGACAATTAAAAGGATTGAATTATCTACCTTTGATCCTTTGTGCTTATTCAAATTGAGGCCATTTTGTACATCTTAATTTATTCTGCACAGATAAACAGAAGCATTGCTTTCAAAGAGCTTGAAGGGACGCCCCTTCAATAAACATCATTTGCTACCTGTTTACTGACAACTGCATTATGGCAAGATCATAAAATCCTTGACATTCTTATCAACTCTAAAGTGGGCACAACCCTCAGGGTCACACCTGTTCTCGCTCCACACCAAGAAATGATGAGCAGCAGAAAGGCCATCTCACAATAACTACTAAAACCTTTAACATGCACACTGTTAAGCGCCTGTGCCTGCTCTCTAGTAAACTATTTTCAATCTGGAGAACTAGAGGTCGTCCCACCAAAACAAAGACATGACAAAAAGGTGACAGAGACAATGGGAGGAGTAAGTAATGCTCCCTGTTCTTGCTGACTCAGGCTCCTACCACAAGCAAAGAATTGTTCCTTAAGGAAAGTGAAATTAATGACTACAATACATACAAAAATGATGTTCCTGGGTGATTCCCGAAGCAAAGTAAAATTCTGCAAGATCTCTAGCACATGCCATGAACACTATGGTAGAGGCCACTGCCTGGAGTGATCTAGAATATTTTGCTCACATCCTTTTTTAACCACCAACCTGTAACTGTTGATGTACTAACAAGAACCACAACTTTGCTTTCACATTGCAGTGTACGTGAACAGGCAAACTCCCTCCCCTCTATGTTTCTCCCTCCCACACACAGCTTCGACTAGAAAGATCCAAATATCTAGCACGCCTCCTAAACCAGCACCACTGTGCAAGACAGAGAGCCCTGTCCAGGACCTGTCTTTGGAAGTGAGCTGTGCTCTTCTTACACTGGTTGGGATTCTGACACCTCATTCAGTAGGGAAAAGGTTCACTCCGACTCTATGTCATTTGGAGCTCTCAGAATCCCTCCTGCTCAGCAGACATGCCTATCACACAGTGCAGGTAAAGAGATGAGGGAATTTTTCACATCAAGAATAACCAAGGTTATTTGGCCCCTTAGGCAACCCTGCCTTTTTGCATTAGATACTTTTCCAAGAACGCCTTCATTATGGCGATCTCACTCAATATTATGTTGCCTTTACGTGCCAGCTCCACCCTAGGTGTGCAGCATGGCCTTGCTTCCACTTTATTACTGCATCAAATAGCATCCATAAAACTCAGCCGACAAAGCTGGTAGTTCAGGAGAGGGGTAGAAGGGTCGTTTGTCATGGACACGCGAGTTATGTTGGTAACTTAATCATATCCATCTATCCTTCCCAAGAACCAGCGAGGAGTCCCTCCCCTGTGCAAATATGCAGGACTGTCCTTCTGCACAACAGCAGCAGGAGTGAGTGGGTCTCTGCTGCCTCCGTCAGGCGAGGGCAGCCCCAGACGTCCCCCACAGCCAAGGGGAGGAGTAGCCTCAGGTTAATATACCTGCACACCCCACCTCCAAGGTGGACGCTCTACCCTTCTCTTGGCTTCATGTCGTCCCCTCCAAAGACTGCACTCAGCATAAGGAAGACGCTCTAGAGGTATCCACGTAACTCCAACGTGTGAAAGTGAAGGCTGTACAAAAGACAAATCTATCACAATGAGAGACCCTCAATAAGCCATAAATGAAAACCCAATGTAAAATACACACCATCAAAATCAACCAGGGGAGGTTGGACAGTGTGACTTTAGAATCTGTAAACCAGAAGAGCAATGAGAAACCATTGTTCCCCCAGGAAATTCTATTACAGGGACTTTTTTTTTACTTGCCTCATGGTATTATATCACAAAGATAACTGAAAAGTGATGCTTATATCCTCCCTGGTTGCTGTTCCTAAGATTTCCTGAAGATACCTGAAAATAAATGTAATGTATCTGAATAACCTTACATAAGGCATTGAAAGCATGAGTCATCTGCCACTGAGGACTCGCATGCTAAATGTGTTGCCAACAGCTTACTTGTTCACTGAAATTGATCTAAGTTTTATGTTTTCTGGGTCTCTGTCTCCACTTTCAAGTTCCGAGCATGGTTCAGCTCCATTTCAATTTTTCCTGCCACAGTGAGACACAGCATAAAGCTTGGTGATCGGGCCTGGTGTGGTGGCTCACACCTATAATCCTAGCACTCTGGGAGGCAGAGGCGGGTGGATTGTTTGAGCTCAGGAGTTCGAGACCAGCATGAGCAAGAGCGAGACCTCATCTCTGCTAAAAATAGAAAGAAATTAGCTGGACAATTAAAATATATATATAGACAAAAAATTAGCTGGGCATGGTGGCACGTGCCTGTAGTCCCAGCTACTCAGGAGGCTGAGGCAGGAGGATCGCTTGAGCCCAGGAGATTGAGGTTGCTGCGAACTAAGCTGATGCCACGGCACTCTAGGCCGGGCAACAGAGTGAGACTCTGTCTCAAAAAAAATAAAACTAAAATCTAAAAATATTTCAAAGTTTGGTGATTGGACCAAAGAGTTTGTAGCCAAACTATCAGGGTTTGAATCACAGCCATACTGCTTACTTGCTCTATAACTCAGTTTCCCCATCTGTAAAACAGGGATGACAAACAACCATCACAGAGTGTTTTGGGAATTAAAGAAGTTAATAAATGTAGAGTGCTTACAACAGCCCCTGGCACTTTCTATAGCTAAGTGTTTATTATTATGTCAATACTACAGAATCAAGTGTTTTGACAGTTCCTTTGACCACTTGCTTTGAAAGAAAGTATTAAGTTCTGGTTTACCCTGATCATCTTTACATATATTAGAAAAAACAGTTAAAAAATAACTGAACACCAAAAATTACTTACTGCTGTTTCCAAGGAAGAGTCCAACAGCAGGGATTGACTGCCTCAGACAGAGTGTGCCAAGCCAGGGAGAGCAGCCATGGTTACCCGAGTAGCATTCTGTGCCTGCAACTTCACAGGTTTCCTGCACCGTGGTGTCTCGGCAACGGCCCAGTGCCCTTCATGTATCCCAAGCGCTGGCTCAGTCAGATCAGCGGGTGAATCATTCAGAAGTCATCCTAGTGGGCTTCACACTTCAAACTCAAGGAAACCCCTCTAATGACTGCAAACAGGTATGTGGGCAACCAACAGAGCACACGTTTTCTTACCTTTGCTAACTAAGTGACCACCGACCCCCACTTACACCAGGTGCTTTCCCCTCCCACTCCTGACCAACAACTGGGGGAATGTCTAATTATCCAACCTTGAATATACAATATTAAAGTGTATGCATACACACCGCTCTTCATGTTTTCTTCTTGTGCTATTAAATTATAATAAAGACATTCCAAACAGGTGGGAATATTAGACCTCTCAACTTCCAACAAAAAATTGAACCCTATCTCCTATTCCACCTGGAGGTGAGCAAAAGACTAGGTCTTTGCCAGAAACCAAACAAATTATCTACCTACTCCCATCAAATCTCAGGTAAGGAAATTAGTCTGGGAAATGCATTTTAAATCAATGAGCTAAATCACACAGACGATCATGTTCAAGAAAGTGGCCCAGCACTTTCTCAGTTTGTCCCCTTCCAGTGATCTTGTTCTCAACCTGATCTCCACCCCTCGTACCTGGGTTCATCCCCTGACCTTGCTAAGTGCAGCCCCTGCAGAACCCCACTTCCAAGCATCCCACTCGCATTCTCAAAAGTCTTGCATGTAGGACTTGTCTGACCCCTGAACCCTACAATTCCTGATCCTGCCACCAGCCCACTGTCTCTCAACCCCATCCCCTCTCCTCCAAAGTCCTCACTCCCCTCCTTACCCAGCTCAAGTCTGTGAGCCATCAGCACAGCTCTCCCTTGCATGCACCCTTGGTTCCCTGTCCTCTCTTCCTTCCTTCCACTTACCTGGCAGAAATCCACCCCTGGTAAAAACCCAACTCTACCTGGACACCAGCTTCATAAAGGTGTAACTGACAGGTGGGAGCAGTGGGCATCCTTTGGCCTTTCCCCGCTCACTCACACCATCCCATACTATTCCATTTTTCCTTTCTCCTTAACACTTCAACATTTTCCCAATCCTTACTCTCAATGTACTTATCCTGCTTGGGGTTCTCTGAGTTTCTTAGATCTGTGATTTTCCATCTTTCATTCATTTTGGAAAACTCTTACCCAGTTAAAAAAAATATTTTTTCTGCCCTTTTCTCTCTCTTTTCCTTCTGTGAGTCCAACTGCATGTACTTGCTATGTTCCTCACATATCTTGGATGTGCTGCTCCGTTTTGTTTTGTTTTGTCATTTTCTCCAATTCTTTGTATTTTAGATGACTTTTATGGGCCTCTCTTCAAAGTTTACCAATTTTGCCTCTGAAATGTCCAGTCTGCTGAAAAGCCCATCTGTATTAGGTATCCATTCTTGCATAGTAAATGAGCCTTAAGTGAAATGTGTGTGGCTTAAAGCTATAAACATTTATTATCTTACAGTTTCTGTGGATCAGGAATTCAAGAGCACCTAAGCTGGTGGCTCTGGTTCACGGTTTGTCATGAAGTTACTATCAATATGTTACGCAGGGCTTCAATCGTCTTAAACATTGGCGAGAGCTGGATCCTCCTCCAAGATGACTCACTCATGTAGTGCTAGTTGTTGGCAGAAGGCCTCAGTTCCTCTGCACACAGGCCCCTCTGCAGATTATTGAGTGTCCTCATCACACAGTGAATCGCCTCCTTCAAAACATGTGACCAGAGAGCAAGGCTAAAGCCACAATATATTTTATGATGTTGCACAGACATTCCTGCAGTATTCCATTCACAGGCCAGCCCTATTCAGGGTGGGAAGAGAGAACAGGAGGCTATGAACACTAGAAAGCAGGGACCATTAGGAGCCATCTTGGAGGCTGACTACCATCCTGTCAAAAGAATTCTTTATCTCTGATACTGTGTTTTTCATTTCTAGCATTTCTAATTGGTTCATTTTTATAGTATCCACCTCCCTCCTGAAATTCCCAACCACTTCATGCCTATTATTTACCTTTTCCACTAAATCCTTTAACATATGAATCGTAGTTATTTTTTTAAGACCCTGTCCAATAGTTCTAATATCTGGACCATCTCTTGATCTGTTTCTGTTGACTATTTTACTTCTTGACAATGGGTCTTCTTTCTCTCCCCTCCACCACTTGCTCTTTTGTTTAGCACTTAATTTTTTATTGCGTGCTAAACATTGTTTAAAAGAACTGAAGTGAATAATATTTATAACCAGAAATGGGCACACTTGTTCTTCTATTAGGCTATTACTGTGGGAAGTTGAGTCGATCTAGTCTACAGTTAAACTGGGTTTGAGTTTTGTAACTGTAAGAAGTTACCTTCAATGCTCCACAGACTTCAGATTCCTTTAGTGGAGAACTGTCATTACCTCGTGCTTAGTGTAAGGCCCGAAGCATCTTTTCTCACAGTATTCTTGCTCTACCTTTACTTTCAGCAAGCCCTGCTCATCTGGGCCAGAGGTCACCTTTCTCTGGCTTTCAACCCTCTCCCAGCAGTACGAAGCTGTTGCTTTTACCCATTGTAAAGCTCAGAGTAGAGACAAGAAGGTTTCTCATTTCTCTTATTCCAGCCTCAGTCTTAGACAGCCCTGTGTGCCTGCTGTGAGACTTTCTCAGAATTCCTTTCCCATCTGCCAGTGACAAGCTGGGCTGTTTTATTTCTGTAAGTCCCTGCATCTGAAAAAATTGTTAGTATAAACAATTTGAGGCTTATGACGATGTTATCTTTCTCCAGAAAAGACTAATATTTGCTTCTGCTAGATACCTGATCACAATCTGGGATCACCTTAACCTAGTATCAAGTAGTGAGATGGTTTTTAGGGAGGTTTAAGGCCCTGTGACAGCCAGCCTATTGGTCACTCTTAGCCTAGTTGTGTAGTTCTCCAGGGAACCAACCCCAAACACAGAGGATATCTCCTTAGCTGGCCCTGAATTCCAAATGTACCCCCATAGGCTTATTATTTTTATTTCCCCCAGCTTTATAAAGGTATGATTGATAAATAAAAATCATATATATTTATGGTGTACGATGTGATGTTTTAATATAAGTATGTATTGTGAAATGATTAACTCAAACTAACATATCTATCACCTCACATATTTATGATTTTTTTGTGGTGACAATATTTAAGATATACCCTCTTGGCAATTTTCAAGCACACAATATTGACCACAGTCACCGCGCTGCACAACAGATCTCTAGAATTTGTTCCTGCTAATTGAAACTTTGTACTCTTTGACCAACATCTCCCCATTCTCCATCCCCCATGCCCACCAACCTCCTGGCAACCGCCATTCTACTCTCCATTTCTGGGAGTTTGACTTTTTTAGATTCCACATGTAAGTGAGATACTGTGGTCTGTCTTTTGATGCCTGGCTTATTTCACTTAGCATAATGTCCTCCAGGTTCATCCATGTTGTCGCAAATGATAGGATTTCCTTCTCTTTTGAGGCTAAATAGTATTCTGTTCTGTATATATACTACATCTTCTTTATGCATTCATCCACTGATAGACTTTTAGGTTGATTCCGTATCTTCACTATTGTGAAATCAGTATGTTGAAGAGATATCTATACTCTCCTAGACTCTTAAATCGGTCAAAATTGCTTCTAGGTCTCTCAGCAATCATTTCTAGATTAAGTGCACATCCCCAGAAATGTGTAGCTCCAAATGGCAGGTTCTCCTCTCCAGACTGCCATGCTCTCCCAAATCATGGCCAGTATTCTTCACCATATTATTAGCAATCTAACGTCTTCAAGAAGATTTTTTAAAAACTTTATCCAGGTTTATTAGTTATCCTCAAGTGGGCCATGGGTCCAAAATACCCAGTCTAGCAATAGCTGAAGCCAAAGTTTTCTCCCTGATCTCGACTCCTACCACTCACCCCCTTACTCACTCTGCCCCAGGTGGGCCGCCCTTTTGCTATCACTAGCAGGAGGAAAACTGAACAATTTCCTGAAGGGACCTTCAAGTTCATTCCACGATTCTTTAGATGTGTATCAGCTCAGGTCCTCCAAGAAGCTGACTCCAAGGCAGAATTAGACCTGCAGGTGGTTTTCTGGGGGGAACACCTACGAAGGATGAAAGGGGGACAGGAGCAGGAGGAGGCAGGGAGAACCTTCAGACCCGGATGTAGACCTCACACCTGCGGAAGAGAGAGGGAAGGAAGGAGGACGAGCCGCACACTACATCCCTGGGCAGGTACTGGTGAGGCTGATGGGGGTGGGAGGGACAGCTAAGGCTGCCCATCACAAGGGTCCCATGAAGGGCAGGGAAGGCCAGCTCTAGCTCAGTCACTGGCTGGAGGCAGCCCAGGAAGAGTGTGGGTGCAGCATGAACTCCACAGCTGAAGGCTCTCACCAATTACTCTCACAGCAAGCTCCCTGCAAGGTCACCTGAGTGGCACACCTCCATGGCCACCACGTTTTTTGCCACCATTTACTCAATTTTGTACATAAGAGTCCGTGGCATTTTGAAAATGGATATTTTCATTTATGAGTAACAAAGGTTTCTTCTCGCCTGTGCTATATTAAACACAAAAAAAGCAAAATTCATTTTTTGATACATGCTTATTTTGTTCTTCACAAAAAACCTTCATTTGAAAAACTGTGTCTACGCTGATTTTTCATTCAGTCCAAGAGATGATATTCAAAATGCACTTGAGGAACTTAGTATAAAAACATTATTGTTAATACTTTTATATAATTCCATAAATCATCTGTTTTCAATCTATAATTAAATTTTAATCTCTCCAAAATGAAGGCATTCTCATAATAGTAAAGTACCTTAAAGGTTACTCAACTATTTCAATTTTTCTTTCTTTCTTTTTTAGAAATAGGGTTATGCTCTGTTGCCCAGGCTGAAGTGCAGTGGCATGATCATAGCCTCAAACTCCTGAGCTCAAGAGATCCTCCTGCCTCAGCCTCCAGAGGACCTAGGACTACAGGCATGCACCACCACACCTGGCTAATCATTTTTATTTTATTTGTTTTTGTAAGAGATGGGGTCTTGCTATATTACCCAGGCTGGTCTTGAACTCCCAGCCTTAAGAGATCTTCCCTCCTTGGCCTCCCAAAGTGCTGGGCCACAGGCATGAGCCACGACACCCAGCCCTCAACTTCAACATTAAAAAAATGAAGCAGTAAATCACAGGATCTATAAGCTGTTGTTTTGTTGTTGTTGTTGTTGTTGTTTTTAACAAAACTGCCTTTGTTAAGTCATCACTTTGCTTAGTTATTTCTCCTCTGTAGCTGAGAGTCACAGGCAGCACACCAAACTCACATGGCTCAGCAGATTAGAATCTCTAATAAAATCAGAACTGCCAAAGGATTCCCTATAATCACTCACAACCCACCTCCGTTGCCTTAAACCACCTTAAAAATCCCTTCCCGACATTGACCAAGTAAGCACAGTGCAACTAAGAGATGAACCAGCCCAGTGTCTTACAGATTCCTCTGGGCTTTTTATTCAACACTCATAGTTTCTCCTCTTTCCGGCAAATACCAAGCAAATCTCTCTCTGCGAAGCGCATATACGTTAACTTCACATCCAGTAGAGGGAGACCTTCTTTCCTATGAATTCGTTTCCACCAGGTTTCTCTTAGTCTCAGCCTTCGAAACTGCTGGTTTTTTCAAAGTTGAAAGTCTCCAGGTTTCAGATTTCCTGATTTTACTTTTAAAAATTCACCTGTTGCATGAATAGAGGTCATTGTCATAAATCTACCCATGTGTTTTCCAAAATCAGAACCATCAGAAAGTAGAATGGGCCAGCTCAGAAGGTGGGGAGTGTGGTAAACACAGTGGTGGCCCCACAAAAACCCCACAACCTAGCAGTGTTACCTTATCCGACAAGGGAGCACTGAGGTTATAAATACGAAGCAGAAGACTCACAGGCCAGAGTGATGGGATGTGAGGAAAGATTCCACTGGCCATTGCTGGTTTTGAAGACAGAATGGGGCCAAGGCATACCAGAAACCTCTAGAAACTGGAAAAGGCATGACAACAGATTCTTAGAACCGTCGGAAAGGAACGCAGCCAGCACCTTGATTTCAGCCCAGTGAGACCCATTACAGACTTCTGAACTACAAAACTGTAAGATAACAAATTTGTGACGTTATAAGCCACTAAATGTCTGCTAATTTGTAACAGAAGCAATAAAAAACTAATGCAGTGAGCTCCCTGTTTCAGAAGGGAATCAAGCAGACATTAAATGGTCAACTGTGAGGAGACCACAGAAGTGACCCCCTGCACTAAGTGAGAACTTAGAATAGGCGACCCCTACACCTCCTTCCTACTCTAGGAGTACGCAAGTATATTTTTCCTAATTCCTGGGCATGTGATGGCCGACAGGTTTTGGGCAAGCCATTGCAAAACAGTCCATAAACCAATGGCCAGATGCCAGCTTGTTTCACGACTATGACACACTCACTGTAACTCTGCTCTCCATCTATAAAACAGATACTCCTTTCAAAAGTATTTCGCTTGACATCGTATGCAATGACGTAATATGAGATGACAATACAGAACGGTTTCTCCTTGAAAGAAAGGGACGGCTATAGCATTTATGAGAGCATTATACAGAGTCTCTACAGCATTTACAGCATTTACAGAGACTTAGGAATTAAGTCTCTGCCAGAGCAGGGCTTTAAAAACAGAGTGATAAAATCAAAGGAGGAGGTCTTCATCAGTATTTTTAAATAACAGAACAGAATCAAATAAAGTAGAAAATATGAGAAAGCATCAGACATAAGATAAGTATTATTTCTTGAGTTTTTTGTTTCAGTTCTGTGTGGCATATGTGTGTGTGTGCACGCCTGGATCACCATGCAAAATGTAGTTCTCATTATGGGCCACAACTCAAAAAGTTTGAAAGTCGCTGTACTGGAGAGGACAGGAACACATGGTTGAGTGTGAAAGGTACATGCCCAGATCGCAATGCACTGGTTAACAGAGCTGCACTACACACAATTGCTATACACTCGCTCGTTACGTGACTTCAAGGAAGACACAAATGTCTTGCATCTCAGAGTCCACGGAAACTTTATCGTAGCCCTTATATACCTAAAGTTTTTTCATAAAAAAAATGTTTTAAAGAGAATATGTTACTTCCAATAAAAAATTATTTGAGAAACTGATGGCACATTGACAAATAGTTTACACATGTCTGCCATCACAAAAATTAGTACTTCTGGAATATGTAACAAAAATCAGGCAGCATGCCCAAAATAAAGTCAGCTTGCTGCTTCTCCTTTTAACGAGGATCACAGAATTTGCTGTGTCTTCATTCATCCCACATATGACATCATTTCTGTGCACGTTCCCTTTAGGCGCTCATCTCCCCGACCTCCAACTGCAGCCCCAGTGTTCTGGCAACTAACATTGAACTAACTCCAAATTTTCCGCAGATTTTATAAGCCTGTCATCCATGTCCTCATTTAAGGATCTGATATAAAAATGTTGAGCCCAAAAGGGGTAAGGCAGGCATGGCTAGAGGGAGATCTCAGCTCTCAGGAAAGAGCCACGGAACTAATTTTGTCTCCACATCAATGAATCACCATCCCTCATCCATCTTCCTTTATTTATTTTTCTTTAATTTCCACCAGGATACCAAGGGAGACTATCAAATACACCACGTCTGAATCTATACAACCCGTATCTACAACCTTCCAGTAATGCTTCCAGGGTAGAGACGCCATTTACAAACCCATCGAGGTCACCCGCGATGCCTGTCTGAGTGACCCCTCCAGGTGACTACTGCTTCCCTTTCTCACAGAACGTGCATTTGATTATCAGTCCAGAATGTTATCTGAGACCAATATCAGAAACATCAATCCACAGTTGGTAGAATTCAGTTCTCTGCCTTCTTCTACCTCTCTTTCTTTCTCTACCTCTCCCTAGTAGCTAATGACAGTGGTCTGGCAACCTCCACTACAAATTCTGGAAAAACCCTAGGAAGTAATGCATCCAAATCAGGAAACCAACTCATTTGGAGCTTACAGTTTCCTCACTTTTCCTGGGCTACAATTCCCTTAAAAATATGATTTTATAGACCAGGTTCCCACTGAGGCTAAAAAAAAAAAAAGAAAAAAAAATATGATTTTACTCTCAACAGCCTTCTCCCTGATCAAGAAAAGAGAAACACAACAGGAGTTGAATGTTCACTCTTTCTATCTGAATGAGAGCATTTTTGCAAAATGCCAGCCACAGTGTTCAGTACCAAGCTGGTACTCAAGAACATTCACTTTCTGGGGGGGAGAAGAGGGCAAGGACAACATACATAACCTAAACATCTATACCCCCATAATATGCTGAAATTAAAAAAAAAAAAGAACATTCGCTTTCTTCCTTCCCCATCTCACCAGGAGCCAAAGTAGCCTTGTTCATTTTTCTCCTTGACCTAAATGTAACTAAAAAAAAGACGGTGTCTGCTGGTTTTTCTGCAATTTGCAAACTGCATAAGCCTCACCTCTATGGGATATTTATCCTGTCTGTCACCACCCTTCCCAGTCGGCAACCATGCCTTCCGTACACCACCCAAGAACACCTACAGTGGTCTCACTATGAGCACACACAGCGTTTTAAACCCGTAGTTGTGGGTTCCAGCAGAAGAAGCAAGTTCCTCCCGTCTCCTTCCCTGGAGAGCTGCCCTCTCCTGTCTAGGAAGGTCATTCTCTTGGACGCAGCCCACAGCCTCGGGAGGGATGCAAATGGCATGAGGGGAAGAGATGGCACACAAGTCTCTAGACACCTGGCAACTAGCGGGACCACAGATGCGTCTCGCAGATTGTTCTCACAGCCACTCATTACTCCATTTCGAAAAGCCCTTATCCTTCATTTGTCATTATATATTTTACATCAAGAAAAAACAGCAATAACACAAAGCTGTACCAAGCTCCATGAAGCACATTTAAGGCTCACAACAAACCTAAGAGGGTAGGTGGGTTCTACTATTGTTGACACTTCACCAATGAGGAGACCGGGGCTTGAAGAACTTAAGAGACTTACCTTAAGTCACAAAGCTGCTTAGCAGGAGAGCTGGATTCAAACCCAGATCACACACATTTTCACTCTGCATATTTTGTAACCATCGTTTACTGAACACTTAGAAGATTCCATGCCCGTATTAAACATTTTCCATGCATTGAATCTTTTCAGATTCATAACAACTTTGCATTTTAAAGATGAGCCACCTACATCAAATTTACTATATTTCTCAAAAGAAATTTAAGTAGAGCTAACTAATAAGGGTTGTTGCAATTCAAAGTGCATTTCCCAACCACTGTAATTCCTAAGGTACAGTTTGATGGGATGCTTAATAATACAATAATAGGTACTAACATTTATCAGCCACTTACTGTGTGTCAGGCAATGCGACAAAAGCCATATATAAATTGCCTCATTAATCTTCTCAATACTCTACAATGAAAAAAATGACTATTAAACCATTTTATAGACAAGAAAACTGAGGGTAAGAGAAGTCAATAAATTTGCTAAACAGTATAAAGAAAACTGAGGAAAAAGGAGTCAAAACTCAGTGGTCTCACTCTAAAGACCATAAAAATAAATACTATACTATACTTTTTCTGTTTTCAAGAACAAGCATGTTTGGTCAAAACACATTTGTCTGTACTCTCTGAGAGAAAGGTGATTGTTCTATTCTTGTTTAAAAAGTTAGGAAATAATTAATGTATCACTTAATAGCATATACGTTGTGAACTAAGCCCAAAACTGTCAAGAAAAGTGATCACAGATGAAATCCAGTGACTGAAAGTCAAGACGGACATGTGGTACTGATGGCCGGACCTGTGCACCCAGGTGACCGGCTTTCCTCCAGGTCTCCCTGGAAACAAAACTTCAGTGCAGCCTGCTTCTCTGGACCTGACTTCAACCCATAAAACATGAGTGCAGAACAGCGCCGTGGCCATGAGGCCAACCGGCCTTTCCTTCTATTCATCAGATGAGGATCTTCCAAACAAGCTGACCATCCAAAGAGAGAGGGACCCGTGGAGCCTGAAAAGCCCATCTGACACTACACCTGGACATCTGTCTCTGGACACCTGGAGTCCAGTCTGCCATGATCAGCCGCAGCATTCGGATGCTGGCTCAGGTGCATCAAGATGAGAGCACCCATGCAAATGCGTGTGCGCGCGCACACACACACACACACCCCTGCCTCTATGGCAATGTTCTATGGCTGTCTTAACAAAGTACCATAGACTAAGTGACTTAAACAACAGGAATTCATTGTCTCACAGTTCCAGAGGCTGGACATATAACATCAAGGTGTCAGCAGGATGGGTTCCTTCTGAAGGGCCCTCCCTGGTGTGCAGATGGCCATCTTCTCCCTGTGTCCTCACGTGGCCTTTTCTCTGTGCACGCACACTGCTGGTGGCTCCTCCTCTTCTTGTAAGGACGCCAGTCCTACTGGGTTAGGGCCCAACTGGATGACCTCATTTTACCTCAATCCCCTCTTTAAAGATCCTATCTCCAAATACAGTCACATTCTGAGGTACTAGGGGTTAGGGCTTCAGCATATGAACTTTGGGAGGACACAATTCAGCCCATTAACACCCACATTAGAAATAAATTTCTTTACAACCTGTCAAAATAGTTTCATTCTAAATTCATTTTTTACATAAGGGCTGTTTTTTTTTCCCACATGAATTAGGTCTAAAAAGAAAAAAAGACTAATAAATTCAGGCACCTTTAAATATTTAACCATAATTACTTGAATAATATTCTTAATAATAAGGAAAAAGGAAAATCCTGATGAAAATATAATCTGACTGACCCAACAATTCCACTTGTATAGATTTACTCTGAACATTCATATGAAAGGAAGTTTATCACCCCACATGCTTTATATTAGTAAACTTTAGAAACCTGCTAAATGTCCAATATTTAAAGGACTGATTAACTAAATTTTATTATGATGTCTTAAACAGCCATCAAAAATCATGCATTAGAGGAATGTTTATGACTTTGAAAATGCTCACAACACACTATTAGGTAAAAAAAAAAAAAAAAATGCAGGTTGTGAAACACTATGTTCAAAATGATGCCAATTTTTTAAATAAAATACATTCTTATAAATATAGAGGCATAAGGATACATGCCAAACTTACCTCAAAGAGGGACAGAGAACATTTATTGCTTTTGTTAGCATTTCCAAAAAAATTTTTTTAATAAAGAGAAATATAAAACAGAAAAAGAAAAGAAAACTTTTCTCCGTCGATTGGCATGTGCTCTCTGCTCAGGCACTCTGTATCTCTGCCTCTGTTTCCTCGGCTATGATGAAAAGGTAGTAAGACCTTCTGAAGACTTACAAAAAAGGTATTAAAACATACTTTTAAAATAAGTAACCTGCACACGTACATGAACAGAGTATTTTTTTTTTTATTTTTAATTGTGGTAAAATCCACATAGCATAAAACACCATTTTAACCATCGTAAGTGCATAGTTTGGTGGCACAAAGTATATTCACACTGTTGTACAACCAGCACCACTACCCATCTCCAGAAGTCTTTTCATCTTGCAAGACTGAAATCTGCACCCATTAAACAGTAACTCCCTGTTTTCCCCTCGTCCCGGGCCCTGGTGACCACAATTCTACTTTCTGTCTCTGGGAATCTGATTACAGAGTGTATGTTTCTGAATAGCTGATGATCCTACTGCTTTAAGGTAGGGACCATGAATAATCTTATTTTTGTTTCCCCAAGGCCAAGCACAGAATCTGGTATACAGGTGAGGCAGGTTACTGCATGATGAAAATTGCAGTGTCTTTATCTAACAAATGTCTGTCGCTGCCATTATGACTACACTTATCACATGAGATGCAGAAAAATACTTTCTGTTAGGTGGGCAGGAAGAATTACCATGCTCCATCGTGGCAGTTCCCAGCTCAAGTTTCAGATGTACGTGGGAAAATCTAATTCTCAAAAAAAAAAGGAAAAAAAAGTAAATAAATTTCAATTTAAAATGTACCTACATATGTGTATATTCCTCTAAGTTCTTTTGAAATGGGAGAAAGGGTTATTTGCAAGTATTTGTATATATGTTGCCAAACCACAAAAGTTGAAAACTGATTAAAACAATCAAACACAGCTCCTAACTCCTCCTAACGACAGCCAACATCCCAGTCCAGGGCATGAGTCCCTGCTTACCTTCATTGCAGGAATCCAGAAATACCCAATTTAGGTAGAGAATCAAAGAGAAATGAAATTGGTCCTTCCACCCAACTTGCCCATACTTCACATTGCTGCCATATTTATCATCCTACCAACCCAACGTGACATTTCTCTCCATTACAGACCTCCACTGACCTCCACCACCTAGAGAAATGGGTCAGAACCTCTCAGTGTAATACAGAGGGTCTTCTGTGATCTCAGCCATGTCTTCTACTCCCACCGTCTCCCCATCCTGCCCAAATAGTACCTCCTGTTCCACTGGACTGGACTTCTCACTGTTGTCTAAAATTTTCTCATGATTTTATCTCTCCATTTTCACATTTGCTGTTCTTTCTTCCTTTTCCTTTGCCACCTTATTCGAGGATCTTCTACCTGCCCTTTAAGACATAGCTTTCGGTGATACAAGCCTTCCTTAATTCGAACTTCTGGCCTAAAAAACCCTCCTGCCTCTGTCTCCCAAAGTGCTAGGAGTACAGGTGTGAGCCATCGCACCTGGCATGCCTTCCCTGACTCACATACACCCAGGTCATCCCTCTCTGCTCTGTGAGCTCAGTCCATTTGCTCACACCTCTACTATCAGCATAGTTGTTAATTTAAATGTCAACTTGATGGGGTTTTGGGGTGCCCAGATTAAACATTATTTCTGGGTGTGTATTTCCAGATGAAATTAGCCTTTGGACTGCTAGACTCAGTAGACTGCCCTCCCTCACGTGGGTGGGCCTCATCCAATACATGGAGGGCCTTAATAGAACAAATGCAGAGGGAGGAACTTGCCCCTTTTTTTCTGCCTCACTGCTTGGACTGGGACATCTTATCTCATCTTCTCCTGCCCTTGGACTGGGATCGACATCTCGGTCCTGAATTACAAACTGAATGACACCACCAGCTTTCCTGGGTCTCCAGCTTGGAGAGGGCAGATCGTGGGACTTGTCAGCCTCCATAATCACCTGAGCCAATTACTCATAATAAATATATATTTATAAATATAATAATAAATTATATATGATATATGTTATATTGGTTCTGTCTCTACCGCTTCTGTTTCTCCCTAATATAATCAGAGTACCTCCTATTATGCCTGCCTCCTCCATTAGACCAGAACCTCCTGGAGGGCAGGCAAGGTGTCTCGGCCAGCTCTCACTTCCCAAGGTCTGACCACAGTTTCTGGCACAGAGTGAGCCCGTATTGAAGAAAGGACAAGAACGAATCTCCCACCTATCTATCTCTGCTCTCCCTGGTGGCAACAGTCCACGCAAGGTGGGTCAGTGGCTGAGCAAGTCGCTCAGCCTGGCTCCCCTTCCACAAAACAAGGGCAGGATGATACCTGCTCTCCCTTCACTGCAGGGATCAGTGAGGATCAGCAAAGGCGTCTTGCAAACTCACTCGGAAAGAATCCTAATTCTTACATAGAAGATATCCAGATTCTGGCAACAAAATTTCAGGCTTTAAGATCACCTGAAATCATCTTTTGACCCCATTAAATGCCCCTCCTGGTTTTTTCCTCTTTTCTTATGGGTCCACACATTCCTTCATACTTCAGCCACACATGAGAAAACACGAGTAAGGAATCAAATGATCCGCTAAGGCCAAATAGCACAATGTGTTAACATCAATATTGCACTCGATCTTCCTATCTAGAGTGAGTAAACTTGATTAAAAAAGAAAAAACTTTGGAGCAAAGCTTCCAATTTTAATAAGTTGATTTTGCAATTCTAGAAGAGTAACATTTCACACCTGTAAAAGCACTAAGGCCAATACGATTGTTCTCACCCAGAGGCAAAGATACCTTCACACCTCTTTTTTGAAATCAAAGCTGAGTTGTGGGGTTTGGGACTTCATCACATTTTCTGTGTGAAAATGAACCTTTGCCTTCAGTGGTAATTACCACAGAAATACACTACATTTCCAAGAAGGAGAGCACTTTCTTTCTCACAAGGAAAAACTTCTATCCCATTTTCTTTAAAAAGCCTTCACAAAACACCTTCCATTGTTTCTTTTTTAACCACCTTGGGTATTCCTTTGTGTTGAAGTCAAGCTGACCTGGGGTTCTTAAGAGTTTCCAGGAATTCGCCTTGCTGTGTGAGGGCTGCTATCCACCGTTCCCTGTGGATCTGGAGAGGGAAGAGGGATCCTCCCCTAAGCCCGTCAAAGGCCCATGCT